>OZ023213.1:3123382-3188382 GCA_963995525.1 Escarpia spicata
ATGTACGAATGTATGTATGTATGTAAGTATGTATGTATATATGTATATATATATATATATATATATATATATATACATATATACATACATATATACATACATACTTACATACATACATACATACATACATACATACATGTGATGGTTCTGCAGCGGTGCTGACAGCGGAAGAAGGAACATTTGGCATCACTGAGACACAATACAAAAACAACATGAAATGTGCATGGAAGATAGTTGTTAGAACATCCCAGGTAACTGATTTTACAACATACAAGTATATGTGTGTGTGTGTGTGTGTGTGTGTGTGTGTGTGTGTGTGTGTGTGAGTGTGTGTGTGTTTGTGAGTGTGTGGGTGTGTGTTTGTGTGTGTGTGTGTGTGTGTGTGTGTGTGTGTGTGTGTGTGTGTGTGTGTGTGTGTGTGTGTGTGTGTGTGTGTGTGTGTGTCTGTCTGTCTGTGTGTGTGTGTGTATGTAATATATATATAAATCAAATAATAATGTTGAGAATCAAATCATGCACTCACACACACACACACACACACACACACACACACACACACACACACACACACACACACACACACACACGCACACACACACACACGAACACACACACACTAACACACACACACACACACACACACACATTATTATTATTATTGTGACTTGCAATATTGTGCTAGTAATATGTAACACTAGTAACATGTAACACTATCTGGTTCACTTCCGTTTCGCTTGACTAAACATTGACGTAGATAAATAGTACGAACCTTCCTTTTCACTTGTTGAAAAGCTATTTCCTAAGTGCCCATATTAAGGCATTGTTATGTTATCGGGATATCCGTTTGTGGTCAATGATGGTCAGTCGTGACGCCGTCAGCCGATCAACTATGAAGGATATCAATATAAATCAAAATAAATTATAATATAAAACACAGAATTGCATTTTTTATGTATTGGCCTATTCCCGAACCGATTACTATGGTGCCTATCCAACAATAAACCTATAATATAACCTATATAAAGAAATTATTCAGAAAAGTCAAAAGAAAGAACAATTTCCAGATTTGTTCAAAGTTGATGGGGAAATGATTAGTGACAAATGCATTATTGCAAACAAATTTAACACGTTTTTACTAATGCTGGTCCTACTCTAGCCTCTAAAACAACTACTAGTGGAGATAAACCATACAAAGATTACCTGAAAAACCCGATATTTCACACTTTCAGATTTAATCCGATTGACACAGAAACTACTGTTAATACAATTAATCGTTTACTTCCAAAATCAAGTTGTGGAAAAGACGGTATTTCAACACAATTACTGAAATTAATAAAAAATGATATCAGCAAAGCAGTCACTCTAATTATTAATCAATCAATAATAACTGGTATATTTCCAGACAAATTAAAAATTGCAAAAGTCTTTTAAAAAAGGTGATGTTTGTGACTTTAACAATTACCGTCCGATTTCTATCCTGCCAGTGATTTTTTTTTAAAGGGTTGTGTTTGATCAAATCCACGATTACGTCCATTCTAAAGCGTTATACTACAATAGCCAATATGGGTTCAGAAAGAAACATTCTACTGAGCTTGGTACACTCGAAATCATAGACAGAATTATACAAGAACTTGATAAATCGGTTACTCCAATAAATATATACCTTGATTTATCAAAAGCATTTGACACAATTGATCATAATATATTGGTACAGAAGTTACATTACTATGGATTAAATGACAAGGCTCTGGACCTTTGTAAGAGTTATTTACACAATCGTAAGCAGTATGTAGAAATTGAAAATGTTAAGTCTAAGCAAATAGTCATCAACACTGGTGTCCCTCAAGGTTCAGTTTTAGGGCAGCTCTTATTTATTATATATAAATGATATAGCACTTTCTAGTGACCTTTTCAAATTCATAACATATGCTGACGACACCACCCTTACTAGTACACTAAAAACATTTAATGATTCAGAAGGCCAAATGCGAAGTGAAAATATTAACAAAGAACTAACAAAGATTAGTAATTGGTTAAAAGCTAATAAACTGTCAATAAATGCCAAAAAGACTAAATTCATGATTTTTCATATGCCTCAAAAGAAAGTAGAATACCCAGTGTTACAAATAGAAGGGGCACACATTGAATGTGTAAATGATTTCAATTTTTAGGCATCACAATAAATAACCATTTAAACTGGCAGAGTCATACAAACAAAATAGCAAATAAAATCTCTAAAACAATAGGCATACTAAATAAACTTAAACATTTTTTACCACCTAATACATTATATATTATGTACAATGCTCTTATTCTCCCTCATATTAATTATGGCTTACTTTTATGGGGTCATCAGGCACATCGAATTTTCAAATTACAGAAAAAAGCAATACGAATAATACCCTTAAGTAAATATAATGCTCACACAAGTCCTATTTTTAAAAGACTTCAGTTGCTAAAGTTGGATGACATTGATAAAATCCAACAATTACAATTTTACTATAAATTAATTAACAATCTGTTACCCTACTACTTCAATGTTTTTCCAAACACACACATCTATAATATTCATCAGCACTGCACACGTGAAAGAAATAATCTGTATACGTCCAGATTCAAACATGAATTTGCAAACAAATGCATTAGACACAACATAGTTGAGACAGTTAACAATACACCAAGTATTATTATTAATAAAATTTACACCCACAGTCTGTATGGTTTTTCAACATACACAACAAACTTTCTTATTTTAAATTATGAATCCTGTTGTCGTATTCATAATTGCTTTATATGTAATTCGTAATACGTATTGAAATGTATACCTAAGTGTCCATATGTACGTCAATTTGTACAAGAGTACATTTAATCTCCTTGTATTATGTATGTATGCTGATACACTGAGTAATTATCAACTGTAAAACATGGCATATGCATATTGTGACATGTAAGTTTTGATGTTGATTATATTTATGGGGTGGCTCCTGTGCTAGCGATATTGTATATCTTAATGGGAGTCTCCCGACCTTATCTAGTATTCATGTTATTCATTGTGTATATATCGTATTTATAGGTCAAATAAACTGATTCTGAGTCTGAGTCTGAGTATAATTCGCACGTGCATAAAATTACAGCACTTCTCTTGTTACGTTTATCCGTGATTATTTAACAAGATTTAACAAGATTGCCATCCAGAGAATTAACTCTAGATGGCAGGTGGACAAGGAAGCCCTTTGGCTTATCGAGAGTCCAACCCTTTTATATACATATAATCCAGCCCTTCTGAGGTATGTGTTGATTTTATTTTTAAACATATTCACATTACTATCACCCACACAATCAGGAGATAATCTGTTCCATTCATTCACAGTGCTTTGTGAAAATGAGAACTTTCTTACGTCTAATCTACACTGCCCCTTTACTAATGTAACTTCATGTCCTCTAGTCTTTCTATCTTTCTTAACTGAAAAAAACTTATATTCATAACCATTCAATATTTTAAACACTTCTATCTGATCTCCTCTCAATCTCCTGGTCTCTAGTGTTGATAAACCACATTCTTTTAGGCGTTTTTCATAACTAAGATCCCTCAGTTTTTGTGTCATTTTAGTCGCTCCCCTCTGTACTCTTTCTAGCATATCTATGTCCTTCTTGCGGTATGGCCTCCACGCTTGTACACAATATTCTAAATGAGGCCTAACTATTGTTTTGTACAGCGGTATTATTAGTTCTTTTTCTTTATATGCTATATTTCGCCTAATCAATCCAAGGATTTGATTTCCTTTTGAAGCTGCAATTCCACACTGCTCTGAAACCTTCATGTCAGCACTAATTGTCAGCCCTAAGTCTTTTTCTTTTACAGTAGTACTTAGTACAGTTCCCCCCATTGTATAGTCTACGTATTCGTTCCCATGTCCTATGTGAAGGCATTTACATTTCCCAAAATTGAACAACATTTGCCACTTTTCAGACCATTTGATCAACCAGTCAAGATCATCTTGTAAATGCTGTCTATCTCCATCACTTTTAATCCTTCTAAATACTTTTGTATCATCTGCAAATTTCAACACCTTGCTAGCTATATCATCGTCCAAATCGTTTATATATATTAAGAATAATATAGGTCCCAGTACTGATCCCTGTGGAACACCACTCAAAATTGATTTCCAGTTTGAAGCCTCCCCATCAACAACTACCCTTGTCTTCTGTCAATCAGCCATTTTTCTATCCAGTTAATTATACCATTTCCTATGCCATGGGCCTTTAGTTTAAGCAGTAATCTTTGATGTGGCACTTTGTCGAAAGCTTTTTGAAAATCTAAATAGATGATATCTACTGGTGATCCCTCGTCTACCCACTTAGTGATATCTTCAAAAAAACATAACATATTTGCTAAGCATGACCTCGCTTTTAGAAACCCATGTTGAGATGGGTTTAACAAGTTATGTTTAAAAAGAAAATCAACAATGTGATCTTTAATTAGACTTTCTAATAATTTGCAAATCACTGATGTTAAACTCACTGGTCTATAGTTCTCTGACTTGTTTGTGGAACCTTTTTTTAAATAACTGTATAATATTTGCCTCTTTCCATTCTAAATGACAAATTGAAAACTGTTGGAAGCGGTACACTAATTTGTTCTACAATTTCCAATAGTAGTTTGGGTGGAATACCATCCACTCCAAGTTATTTATTATCCTTCATTGCCCTAATTTTCTTAGCTACCATTTCTGGTGTTACAATTAACTGTCTTAAATAGTTTGATTCTGCCCCCTTGAACTTAGCCTATGGTACTGGCAGTGAAATTATGTCTTCTCTGGTATACACTGAACTAAGATACTCATTCAGGTCTTCTGCCATTAAGAATCCCTCTGATATTATATTTCCAGCACTATCTTCTAGAGGACCGACCTTGTCCTGAACTTTCTGTTTGCTACGAACATACGCATAAAAACTTTTGCTGTCATGTTTTATATTACAAGCTAATTTATGTTTATAGCTTCTCTTTGAATTTCTAATTTCAGGTGTAGCTTGGTTTAGTGCTTCTTTATAAATGTTGTATGCTTCGTCATTTCCAGTACGTCTATATGACTTCCACATCATTTTTTATACTTAATTTTTCTAATGGCTTCTTTCGATAAGTGTTTCTTTTTGGACCGTTTCTCGTGTTTTTTAAGGGAACAAATTTGACGATGATGCACTCAATTTCACTCTTTAAGATATTCCAGCATTCTGTTGCTGCCTTATTATTTAGCATCATATTATATTTCCTGATGTCCTTATATTTTCGTTTGTGGAAATTTCTCCTGTACTGCTTTTTACTATTCCTTTCTGATTTTACTTTGATGGTAAAATGTATTTGGTTGTGATCACTATTCCCCAGTGGCTCACATATCTTGACATTGTCAAATAATTCATTCTGAGAGGACAAAACTATGTCTAACACATTCTCTCCCCTGGTTTGTTCTAGCACATGTTGAGAAAGGAAACTATCTTGTACTAAAACTAAAAACTTGTGGTCCTCACTACCCATACCCTGTAGAGTTTTCCATTTTATATGCCCATGGTCAAAATCCCCCATAATAACACAGTCCTGTTTGCTCACTTCCCTTATAGCTTTTTTATTTTTTTATTCTCTTCTATGCGTATGTTTTGACTTCGATAAACTAATCCAACCGTTAACGTTGAGTTTCCTGTAACTATATTACACCAAACAGCTTCTTCGCAATCTGCTTCTCTGTCTAATTTTATTTCATAAGCCTGGATAGATTCTTTAATATATAAAATAACTCCACCTCCCCTTCTTCCTATTCTATCTTTCCTAAAGATTACATATCCTGTCAGACCCAATTCAGCATGTGATATATCGGTGGTTGCCCATGATACGGTTATACCTATTATGTGAGGGTCAATATCTTCTACCATATTATTTAGTTCATTTCTTTTGTTTACTATACTCCTTGCATTTAAACAAACACATTTATATCCAACTTCAGAACAGTTTTCCAGACTGTTCTTTGCTTAGTTATTTGGTCTGTCTTTATCTATGCCTCCAGTTTCAGCTTTCTCTGCGAGTCCCCCCTGCGAATCTAATTTAAATAAATGCAACCTGTCCCACTGTCAACAGAGCGCAGCAGATTTTCTGAGAATACTGCTGCCACTTTTCCACTTAGATGGAGGCCATCTTTCATGTACATATCTTCTCTCCCAACAAAGTACCCCCATAAATCTATGAATCTCACGCCCTCTTCTTCACACATCTGGTCAACTAGTGCGTTGATTGCCATCCTCTTACAGTTTATGTATATTATATCAATGTTGTTTGACTCTACAACGGAATACTATACCGTGTTTGTTTTGCCGACAGAGATCAGCACCGGAAACCAGGAGGCATTCAAATGGCACCTACATATATTATATCGCACTGTGCAAGCAAGACAAGGGATGAAGGATGATCCTTTATGTAGAAAATAAGTAGCATCTTGTTTAAGAAATAAGTACAATAGTTAGCCTAACTCACCAATTTGCTTGCATTATTTTTTGCTCACCTGCATTATATAGTAGTTGCACTTTACTGTTCATAAAATATCAATAATAATTACAATTTTTGAAGCAAGAACTTGCTGTAGCGTTTATTCAAGATGTTCACTAGTGGCTGTTTACGGTGTTTACATATATAGCGCATATTTGGATTTTTGGTGTGCGGCGATTTAAGGATTTAATTTCCGTATACTTATGCATGTATTTAACAGGTTCATTTAAATTGCGTTAAGGTTGTTATATATGCCTATAAACAAGTGCAAGAAATTATTGCAACATCATAGATATTGTGATACCACATTTTAGCGTTTCAATTATCTTACTAATCTAACAGTATTTTATAATAATAAAATGGCTTGTTCACACAGCATTGAAATTGCATTTCCTTTTTCGGAGTTGATCTTGGAGCCCGTATTCACAAAAAGCTAATATATGATATATATCCCAGTTTTAATAAAAATGGGTCAGGAAGAACAATTGGTTGGTTTGTTTGTTTTATAACAAATTGGTTTATGGATGTGAATTTGGTTCATTACGTCATATCCCAATTATTGTTCCAGTAATTGTCATGTTCCAATGAAAATAACAAGGGAAAAAACAGAACAGAACCGATCTGATCGATATTAGTAAAACGTGTGACCACCTCCTGCGAAATACTGATGCAAGAGCGACACACCACATTTATTTATGCTGGAAGTAAATGGCGAAAATAAACCGTGGATTCGTTAACTAACTACGTTCCCGGTTGAACTAACTTACACTGGGTGGCGCGAGAGGAGCGATCCTGTTAACGTCAAGGTACAAGCGGCGCCACCTGGTGAATATATCACCATAAGGTGAATACCAGGTGGCGCTGCAGGTGAATGCCTGGGGCGCCGCGGTGTCGTGTTTACATTTATCCGGGCGTTAAATGATATCCGGGTGACGTTTCTGCGCGTGCGCGTATCTAGGGGAATATATTTAGCATCAGCTACGACCGTCGCGCTTTCATTTATCTGGGCGTTATGTATGTTTATATATATATGTATATATATATACATATATATATATATATATATACATATATATATATATATAGAGAGAGAGAGAGAGAGAGAGAGAGAGAGAGAGAGAGAGAGAGAGAGAGAGAGAGAGAGAGAGAGAGAGAGAGAGAGAGAGAGAGAGAGAGAGAGAGAGAGAGAGAGAGAGAGAGAGAGAGAGAGAGAGAGAGAGAGAGAGAGAGAGAGAGAGAGAGAGAGAGAGAGAGAGAGAGAGAGAGAGAGAGAGAGAGAGAGAGAGAGAGAGAGAGAGAGAGAGAGAGAGAGAGAGAGAGAGAGAGAGAGAGAGAGAGAGAGAGAGAGAGAGAGAGAAGAGAGAGAGAGAGAGAGAGAGAGAGAGAGAGAGAGAGAGAGAGAGAGAGAGAGAGAGAGAGAGAGAGAGAGAGAGAGAGAGAGAGAGAGAGAGAGAGAGAGAGAGAGAGAGAGAGAGAGAGAGAGAGAGAGAGAGAGAGAGAGAGAGAGAGAGAGAGGCCATCTCTCATGTACATATCTTCCCTCCCAACAAAATACCCCCATAAAGCTGTGAACCCCACCCACTCTTCTGCACACATCTGCTCAACTAGTGCGTTGATCGCCATCCCCTTGCAGTTTCTGTATGTTGCCCACCTTCCTCCCATTTCTGGCAAAATTCCTGAGAGAATAATCTGTTCAAATCTTGTCTTCTTTAGCTTCTTCACTAACTGTCTGTACATCTGTACTATCCCAGTTTTCACTCCTTGTCTGCATTATCTGTCCCTATGTGTACTAGTATAGACCCTCACTTGCCTTACCTTCTCTACCCTTTCAGTCACATGCTCTATCCTAGATCCCTGTAGACAAACAACGACGTTCTCCCCCTTGCTTAATGTCTTATCTGTCTTTCTCAGAACAGAGTCGCCCATGACCACCCTCTGTCTTCTTTTTCCCCTCAATCACTGCCTCGGAGTAGCTCCTTCTCCGGTTTGCATCTGTCTGGTTCTTGTATTTTCCCCCTGCCGTCTTCTCTCCTGTCACATTCTCTTCCATTCCATTGTTTCCTGTCGTTTTTGTCTTTTCACCTTTCCTCCTGTCATCGTCCCTATTATTGACTTCTCTTCTATCATATTTGCTCTCACTTCCTTTCGTCCCTTCATCTTTCCTCCCATCACATTTTCTTCTCTCCTCTTCCGTCCCATTTTCGCTCCCTCCTTCTCTCACAGCTGACTATCTATCCTATTACGAAAGCTAACGTTACCGGTAGTGACCAAATTTAAATACAATCAATTACGTTACGTTAGACTACTTTATTTATTTAGGTTATGCCGCGCCCTAGCTAATACGTGGGACACTAGCTACATAAACAAACAGGAGTTCGCCCGACCCCTACAAAAACGAGCCAATGGTATACCATTGGATACCATTGTATACCACTCGGTACCCTTGGACCATTCAGTGATAAATCAGTAGGACTCAGTGGTACTTTCAATGGTATTTGAACATACCATTCAGTACCACTGGACCATTCAATTATAAATCATGTTTCAGTGGTATTTCCAACATATTTGAACATATCATTCAGTACCATTCAGTGATAAATCAGTATGTTCCAGTGGTACTATCAATGGTATTTGAATATACTATTCAGTACCACTGGTCCATTCAAAGATTAATCAGGTTTCAATGGTATTCGCAATGGTATTTGAATATACCATTCAATACCATTCAGTGAAAAATCAGTATGTCTTAGTGGTACTGTCAGTGGTATTTGAACATACCATTCAGCACCACTGGACCATTCAATGATAAATCAGATTTCAGTGGTACTCTCAATGATATTTGGACATATCGTTCAAAACCACTCAATGATAAATCAGTATGTCTCAGTGGTATTGTCAATGGTATTTGAACATACGATTCAATACCACTGGACCATTCAATGATATATCAGGTTTCAGTGGTATTCTCAGTATGGTATCTGAACACACCATTCAATGATAAATCCGTAGGTCTCAGTGGCACTCTTAATTGTATCTGAAAATATCATTCAGTACCATTACGACTCTCAAAGGTATTTGAAAATACCACTCAGTATCACTGGACCATTCAGTGATAGATCAGTAGCTGCTGTGGTACTCTTAATAGTATTTGAAAATTACCATTCATTACCTTGGAAAGGTTACAAAATATACCACTGCATGGATACATGCAAGCCTCAATAGTAAACTGGCACGTCTCAGCCATATTTGAAAACACCATTCACTACACTAAACGTTGTCAGCGTACCTCTAGTCTAGATACCATTGAACCTTCAGTGGTAAACTGTATGGTACCTTCAACTTATTGGTACCATAAACGGTATCTGCATATGTTTTTGAAACGTTTGTATTTTGTTTCATGTGCACATGTGGTGAATGCTTGAGTCAGAATAGAGATTATAATAATTATATGTATGTCTATGTTAAGATGTGTTTTTTATATAACTCTACTGAATAAACCCGCGAATAAATTCAATCCGCGCGACCGCGCCGCAGCTGCGGAAGCACCACGCATTTGAAATTACCCGTGAGTCATTTCGACGCGTATTCATGCGTGTTCACGCCACGAAACAAAAGGTAGTAATGTTGTGTGTTGTTTTATAACAATTTGACCCACAGTAATAATACTTAACAGCTAGTTACGAAATAATTGTAGTTCTCTGCTTCGATGCTTTAATTATCGCTCGACGTGCAGATACGTGCGGAACCTGCGCAATGTAGACTATTAAAAGTGCTATATAAAATATTATTTAATAAGCCTGATAGTAATATATAAAGGAAGAACGCTGTCGCGTTTACTAGACCTAGTTACTACAACGTATATGGGTAAGTTCACGAGTTCGAAAACCAGTGAGTGACATCCTTGTGAAAAATTCAAACGGACATTTTCAAATTCAATGTTTCTTTCCTGTTATATGGTGTAGAAACGTACAATTTAATTAATTAAACACACTGAGATAATGACGTATCTATATATATTTAGTTTCCACATGGAAATGAATTACCAGCACCGACAGAACGTCAGTTATAGGTGTAACATGGATACCAACTGAAGGCAATTTCTCATTCTCATTCTAACATATGCATTCTTTGAGTTTGAAAAATTGTCATACCTTTTTCATTATTCCTATTTAAATACAGGTATAAAAAGAGGCCTTAGCGATTACAATGTCATTTGACCAAAAAAGTAAGAAAATACACAGTGATAGAATAGTATTCGGAAGGAAGGAATACCCAGCCTGAGATACGTAAACTTTGCGGAGTAATTATCCAAAAAATCAATAATTGTCCAAATGATCCAGTTTTTTATTGACAGTATAATATTATATTACTATTTATTTATTAGCCACACATTTATTTCAGCTTGATGTCATCGCTGCATGATGGCCAAAAGCAAACTTTCTCCAGGCTGCACAACAATGAAATCAGTAACAGTGATATATTGTTTGTGTGTATGCATTCTGAGTTATTGAATATTATTATATCATATAATGTATGTTGTATAAATGTAGGGTTTCAGGGCAAAGCACAATATATCAAAATTCAATTATACGCTTCGTCGTTATAGTGTAAATGAAAACTTTGATATAATATTGGAATGTCTCAATAATAAAAAATCTGTAAAAAAAAAAAAGTTTTGCTCTTGATATCAATCAAGAGCAAAACTGTTTTTTTTCTCTCAGTAAAACCTGTTTTTGGACAACCATCTGCTTTCTCACTTCCCCTTAAAATTGACCATCTTTACAATGTTTATTGACATGCCATATGATAAGGCCAGACACGACATGTAGATAGGATTATTTTTTTATTTGTGGAAATTGTGCAATTTTGTCAGCCCAAAGTATGGAATGGATCATACTGGGTAAAAATATATTGAACTTGTTCATGCCAAACCCCTGTTTCCATGGTAACAAACAAAATGGCCACCATTTTGAGCCAACATTGGCACATTTGGAAACACTGCCATTCTTTTCGGAGCACATATATATATAATTAAAAAAATTGCAAATCCATGTTCTGTATACATTCTATTGTGAGATGATCATATAATTTTTCCGTATGTTTTATTTTTTAAATACTTTTTTGTTTAGTAAAGTGTTAAAAAACCTTTTTTTTGCAACAAATGTGCTTATCTCTTTCAAACTACTGATGGTTCTAAACAATTGTCTGATCATTTCACACAGCTGTGTCTACTGAATGCAACACTGAAAACCTTATTTGTATATAACATAATTACTTCCAGAGATATCCCATTTCCAAATGCAGAAATTAGAGAAATTTTTTTTGGGATCAAACTGGCTTGTTATGAAAACATGGATTAATTAAAAAAAATGTAGGTCATAAATAAATTCATGTTATTTACTGTAAATTAACTATCAATCTATTCTAGCATTTTCATATACGTTATATTTAAGGTTCTTGTGATGGCTTCTGCAACAGTGAATTTTTTTATTCATAGCTAGAGCATTTGTAAGTGTTGGTATGTATGTGTATTGTACAAAGCAAATATTGCACTTGCATCATATTACGTAAATACGTCCTTTAAAAATCTGGTTGACATGTCTCAATGGATATACAATCCAAATTCTTGAAGACTGTGACAATGTTACAAATACTCCATTATTTTATTTGTAATATAGTCATCACAATTAGCTTAAAATGTGATACGCTTAATATTCATAGACAACCAAGATTTGAAACTGCCTCTTATTTTTTAATCTACGGTCAACTATTCCTTTATCATGGTACCGTGATTTCATCACATATATCATAGTTTGATTGCTGTTTTTGTGAGCTTTCTAAAAAAACATACTTTTGCATATACATGTGAGCACTATTAAATTATATGGCATGGTCTTGATTTGTATGTGTCGTATGAGCTAAACATGCAGACTATATCAATATATATATATAAGATTATACCGATTACTTAATTAATTGTGTTGATTAATCAATTTAAACAACTTGTAGCAGTAAGCACCATGGACCGTGAGACACTAAGGTGTTGTTTATAATCAGTAAAGTATAATCAATAATTTTATTGTTTGTCAATTGATTGACACCCATGTAATGTGTATTTTGTATATTATATGCAGGTTGAGGCTTGGCTGACAGGAGAGTATAGCCATCCTGGCGAGTACCGGTTGCATGTTGACGGTTGTTCTAGGGTTTCATTGGTTGTGTTGTTTCCGGGTTCTAGCTAGTAGTTGTTTAATTTAGCTGTTAATTGCTTGTATATAAAATAAAGCAGAATTTTATTCATGTTTGTAGTACGCGTACACGTGAAGTCACCATGCAATTCTATTGTCATTGTTATTAAACTTTATTATTCTGGACTACTCGTCTTTTCCCTGACATCTTTTATATAATAAGAGTGTTTATAAATATTCTACATATACAGTAATTATCATTGCTGTACGTGCATGGTTGAAACGCTTGTATTAGTAAGCAGGGCTTATACATATGTATGTGCAAAACAAATTAAGACCGGCATACCATTAAACTGTTGTTAATTTACCTTCACTATGTTTTCTGTTCTATGTGTGCTCAAGAATGACACCTTTAGGTGTATGGTATTTTAAATGTTAATGTCAATGGTATCTTAATTGCATAATTTTGTCGTATATATCCCGTATATATACCGTTTTACTTTTGTGTTTGCAATACATGAAGTACCAATTGGCTATTTAACTCTCGTTCAGTACTGCATGCACTACATTGAGTGATAATCAGTGGTATTCAAAAGTTTATATAAGGTTGAATTTGTTATTTAGAATAGGCTGTTCAATGGTTTTTTGAATGTTTTCAACAATATGCTTCAGTGGTATACCATTCGGGGTAATCAAATGGTATTCTGAATGGTTTACCAATGGTATACCATAAAACGATAATAAATTATACTGGCAAATACCATTGAAGACCATTAAGAATCCCATTCAATGATAATTTGAATGGTATTCTGAATGGTCCTCAGTGGTAGACCATTCAATGATATACCACTGAGGACCATTCAACACCACTGGGTTAAAGACCATTCAGAATACCATTGAATGGTGTTTTTAATGGTATTCTGAATTGTCCTCAGTGGTATACCATTCAATGATATACAACTGAGGACCATTCAATGCCATTGGATTAAATACCATTCAAATACCCTTGGCCATAACACCCCCATGATATCATTGAATACCATTCAGAATACCATTGAATGATATTTTGAATTGTATTCTGAATGGTCCTCAGTGGTATACCATTCAATGATATACCACTGCGGACCATTCAATACTATTGGATTAAATACCATTTAAATACCATTGGCCATAATACCCCCTAATATAATTGAAGACCATTCAGAATATAATTGAATGATATTTTGAATGGTATTCTGAATGGTCCTCAGTGGTATACCATTCAATACAATTGTATTAAATACCATTCAAATACCATTGGCCATAATACACCCTAATACCATTCAATGATATTTGAGTGGTATTTTTTTTTTAAAGTCTAACTATCGCCCTTGCTTAGTTTTAACAACAATGCTACCTAATGAAAGTATCTAGCAGGTACTGGTTTACACAGATATTATCTTACGTAAGTAGGTTTATGTTTTTTACTTTATCTCCTATATACTATACTAATCAGTGTGACAAACCCTATATTATCACTCACTAGACTAAAGTGTTTTAAACTACTTTAACTAACTAACTTTAAGCACAAGTGTTACTAAATATATGTCTAGTGTTACTGTATGAATAATATTAAGGTAAGAATAATACTTATCAATCAATATTTACATTTGTGTTTTTTTCTGCACCAAGAATTCACCACGACCTACATTCGCCAATGTTCCCGCCAATGAAAATTAAAATATTGATATACTATTTTTTTCTCAGTTAAGAAAGATAGAAAGACATGACGATATGAAGTTTAATTAGCAAAGCAGCAGTGTAGGTTAGAAATAAGAAAGTTCTCATTTTCACAAAGGACTGTAAATGAATAGAACAGTTTATCTGCTTATTGTGTGGACGCTAGTAGTTTTATTATAAAGCTGGGCTGCACATCTTTTAGTGAGATCAATCAGCTGAACCTCTCACAAGAAAGGAGTGTGGTGAATATTCCCACAGCTCAATCCTCCCTTCTCAAAACACGTTTTATCAGCATGAAGTTCAGGGTAATGAGGTCTCCATATTCTCCAAACTGTCGACGCCTCTTGAAGGGAACAAAGAACCGTATCCATTTGCCGATGATATCATGTGCATATACATTCCACGGATGAGGTCATCTTTGGATATTTCACAAGTTTGGAGCACTATCAGAAGAATGCATGGATAGTGATTGTAGCATTTCTGCTATTTCTATATGGTTAAATCTACTTGCCTGAGGTTTAATTTGGGAAATGAGGAAGGTCAAGCCAGTAGATAGACATATTGTTGACCAACCGCCTTGGTTACGTAATTACGGCAACTCGGTTGCAGATGCGCTCACTGGGGCGTGGTATTCTGTTGCTAGCATTTCTAGGCCAGCAGGTGGTTTCACTGAAATCTTAGAGGGTGTTCCACAATGCTTAGTTTGAATTGTATATTGCATTAGCCAATACAAATGATGGAAACCTGTCATATGATGTGTAGTTAAATCCGCTTATATAAACGTCTGTTGTACGCATTTCGCCATCTGGGCGCTGGCGAAGGACTGGGAAAGATCCAGGGTTGAACGAGACAGGTTGCCCTGCTGCCAAGAGAATGGCAAGTCAAGTCGTAAAGCGTGGTGGGAATCGTTAACGTGGGTTATGTTCCCAAGCTTTTGTGTGTGTGTAATATTCAGTGTCCAGAGTGACTGTTCGATCGAGCTTCGAAGAAGCCATGCCGCCACGTCAGCAGTATATTGAGACAACGTTCCGGTCGGCCCCAACGTATTTGCGTCGATGAGCGATAATCGCGACGCGCTCACCCAGCTCGGGCCATCCTCGAACAGCGGTCTCACAGCGGTCTCACAGCGACACCATCAGAAAGATTGACCGAATGCGACTCGTAGCGGCCGGCGGTAAACGTATACTGCCAGGCGTCGTCTTCGCGCGAACCCGTTCATCCGACTTCTCGATCGTTTGCGACAGGGCAAGACATCTCGATCGAATTCGTAGCGGCCGGCGGTAAGCGTATTCAACTGACTTCGCAATCGTTTGCGACCGTGCGATCACTGAAAGGACGCGACTCGAGAATTCGCGGCGTACGACGGCAATCGTCAAGTGCCCGGCATCATCACTCGTGCGGCCGAGATACACCGTTCTAATTGTGTTTTGAGCTCGGCGTGTTGACTTCAACAAACGTTCGTATATATTCGAGATGGGACTAGCCCAGTGTCAATGTCTATTTTCTGATTGAACGTATATATTATTTGCTGTATTATGATTGGTAGTTATATGTGTTTTGAAGTGAGGTATTATTACCCTTGAAGTATTCACAAATATAATATTATGTATATATATGTGTGTGTTGTAACAGATTACTGTAATGAGCGTCCGCGAGGACTAGCTTATACTGTGTATTTATATTATGGAAGTTATTCTTAGATAACACGTGGCGCCTAGTGTATGGTCGTGTAGCGGTATAATCCACCTTAGAAAGGAAGTGGAATTTGATAATCGAAAGATTCAGTGTTATTGTTTATTATGTTCTATTAAGATTTGGTTACGGGATTTCTTTATTCTGTTTATTTTGTTAATCGAGATATTTACCAAAAGAAAGATATCTTGTAATAAAGTTTATTAAAATGTCCTCGTTCTTTGTTGCTTGTTCACGAAAACCGTTCTTTCTCATATGCGTTGACCTTGATATATAAGAACCCTACTAGACTGAGCCATCTATTGTACGGAGACCTCGCTAATCCGTGACAGTGATACCTTTTTATTGGACGAAGGAGTCGTCAAACATAAATGTCAAGTTTTTTGTTAGCAAAAAGATAGCACGCTGAAAAAAGACTTCCATTAATGTGGCGTCGGAACTTTCTGACAAAAGACTGGTGGTGAATACCCAGTTTGCTGTTACAGGGCTCTCACATTCCTTCTCCCAATGTATTGCTGTGGATGACTGGTATTTCTAAAAGGACCAACAATAAAACTAAGTCACGAAATATATTGGATTTTGCTGATGACCTGCGATGTGCTCTTGCTGTGACAAAGCCTCGCATCTCAAAGACGCCATTTGAACCACACGCAGATACTGTTATCTGTAACGTATTGCTTGTCATACGTTTGATCTTATTTAAAGGTTAAGAAGCCAATGTATAGCAAATACTAATTCGAATTATTTTACCAATAAATGTGTCAATTATGCATCTACATGTTTTTTCAATTTCATTTTCTCGAATTTAGTATTTAAAAATGGAGGGGTAATCACTGTGTTGTCCGCTAGCTCAAGGGGTAACAATGACAAAAAGGTTAAATACAGCTGGTGTAGGGCAATCCGTAATTATAATGCGATATCTTCAAAAGTGTTGTAATGCACTGCAAATGGTCTCACGAGTATACCGTGCTATGAAAGCAAACGTAGTCTACATGGGTGCATGGTTCAGGAGTATGTACTGGCTGCATACACGTTACGGTGGAATAACGCTGTCCGTTCCACGATGACATGGTCTGTTAACCTATATGCAAGTAACATTTATATAATTACGAGCACAATTTGGATTTATTGGTGGACACAGAATAGCCATTTTAAATATTATTTTTGAAAAACGCTGTGTTCGATTAATTCATAAGCTGACATTGATAATTCAAGCATGCTTAGTTGTTCATACTTACGACGAGGTATAGCCGCATATCGTATCTCGAAACCGTCCCGTGTCGTATCCATGTCCGTTTTAAAAGACACAAACAGACGATCATTGCTGGAAGTGATGTCTGCCGGTATTTTGATTCCGCAGAATCTTCCTAATTTTGGTGCCGAGTAGTCTCCCCCTCCGTACACCGTCAGGTAGTCGTATTTACACGTATCGGATACCTCAAGGCGGAGCGTGATGAACGCCAACGTAATAATCTGAATACGTACAAATCAAACAAAATATAATTATATAGGCTTGTTTCAATCAATGTTGTATTTTACGCGAAAAATATAATTAATAATTTTAGACAATTGATATTGGTGTCACGACTAAATGCATCAGGAAATAATACTATGTAAGTCGTGCGTTGCGGAACACTAATCCTGGAAACACGTGCTGCTTACACGAACTCACGTCTTACGATTCACAACGTCAGAAAATATCTACCTTGGCAATGAACTAATTAATATCTTGACATTCGCTCCGCACACCAAAATTAAGGTAACTAACTTCCGTACAAATGTGGAAACAGTTATGTTGTGTGGTGCCGGATTTAGGGCACAGTAGAATGGGCTGATGCCTAGGGCCTCCGCAAACACTGTTTATAACGCGGCCTTCACAAAACGTTTATTAGATCATTACCCCATATCTTTGGGGTAGAACGAAAGTGATGAAAAACCAGTTATGCCTCTATGTGGTAGCGTGACAATATAGAATACTGTTCGCACAACTAGAAAGATGATACAGGAAAGTTACTCCTGTCTACCTCTATAACGAATACAGAGTATGTCGTTTTTGGTCTCTGTTGTGTATCACTTGTGTATTTTCAAACATATATTCTGAAATAAAATAGTTAATGGGGAGATGAAACGTTTGAACAACCATAGCCCAGGCATAAGAACATACCATGTACAGTACCTATCACCAGCGCCGCGATATATTTTACATATTTTTTTAAAGTATATTTTAAATATTTATTCAACGCTAGATTAGTGGCTTGTCCTTTCTCATTAATATTCATGAAGTAATGACAGTAGTAATAAGGGCTGGTGGAGCCTCGCCCCGCCCCTTTTGGACCTACTTTAGGCCTAACTCCATGCATAAAAAACGTCCTTATCTTTTTCGGGAACCTACTTATCAAAAAAAGATCAAAGGGTTTTGTGTAACCTGAGAGAAATCGGGAACCTACTTATAAAAAACGTGATTGATGGCCTGTCATTTTTGATTGATAACCTTGAGGTGCCACCTAGCGATTATCCCAGTGATTAGTTTAGCCCTAGCGATCAATGTCCCAGCCCTAGCGATCAACGTAGCGTTCCCCTAGCGATCAACAATATATAACCGAGATAAAACCACTCATAGACGCCGGCGCCGGATTAGCTCTCCTGGGAGCGCGTTCGACTAGGGATGGTAAGATTCCGGGTCCGAATCCGTACGTCGGCACCTTTTTAGATGCGCCATCTATCGGTGGTGAAGTCTGTTCTATATAAGCGGTGTCGGTAGCGGTTTATCGGTAGTAGTCATGTTGTCGTCGGAACCTATAAAGTTACGCGGTCGTACAACTCCGACAGAACATGTTTCCGAAAGGGAAAGAAAACCGCACAATCAGCCTGAACGCCCAATACTTAGCGCTATTCAAGAACCCCCGAGACGCTGGCCAAGTAGGTCACCTAGCGAAACAGATGTACCCGGAAAAGGTCAAGTACATGATAGAAGCGTTCAAAGACGCGACGTCGGCGGAGTACGGCTATCTATTCGTCGATCTGAAACAGGAAACGGAAGAGTACATGCGCCTGCGTACGTGTATATTTCCGGACGACCCCCTTCAGTACGTCTACGTACGGAAGGGTGGTGGTGGTGGTCAACTATAAGTAGAGAGGGACGTCGCCGCGTACGCATTAGTCGGTATGACGGGAAGACGCGCGGTGGTAGCGGCGAAGCGACGACCAAAGGCGGCGGCGACGACGGTTTCGGAGCAACGCCTGAAGAGACACATTTTCGCCCTGCAGTTGATGGATAGACATAAGCGGAACATCGATCTGCGAAAAGCCGTTCTCGCCCACTCGGAGGTCGGTCTCATATGTAGTCTGTGCGATTGCGCGTACAATATTCTGAGAGGGAACGTGAAGGTGTCGCCGAAGCAGAAACGCGTGTTGACGAAATACAGAGATCACCTGCGTGACCTGGTCAACAAACGAATTCCGGTGAAGCGGAAGCGAGCCATCTTGCAAACGGGGGCGGGTGGCTTTCTGACGGCCCTGCTAGCGCCGTTAGCGAGCACCGTTCTCCTGCCACTACTCAAACAGATCATCGGGGGTTAATCGATGCAGTACGCGAAGAAGATGGCGTTGGTCGACCCGCGATTGGTGGGAAGTCTCCTTCAGCCACAGCCGTCGAGCAGCACCCCCCGATCACGTGTACTGAGTAGCCTGGACAGCGACATGAAGGATATTCTAGAGCGATCGGATTTATCCGAACGCGATAAGGTGGCGTCGTACAATCAACTGCTGAGTCGCTACAACACTATGGAGGCGGCTCGAGCGGCGCAACCGGTACGCGTGTCGATGGTCAACGCCGACGGTAAGTTCAGCGGGAAAGGCGGTGCGAAGACGACTTTCTAGAAAGAGACAAGGAGCGTTGGACGCGTGGGAATCGATGTGACGATGCCGCCGATACAACGAACGGTCGTCGTCGTCGGTCTCGTCATCACGGTTATTGCTCTCTATATAATATTCGTCGTTCATTGGTCGTCGTCGTCGTCATGGTGTCCGGGTGGAGTCGTCGTCCAAAACGAAACCTTCGACAACGAAACGACGACGAACTGAATGAACTCTACTTCGATCCGAAATGGGCGGGCAGTTACGGAGGCGTCGACGCGTTGCACCGGGCGTCAAAGGGGGGACGACGACGCCCGGACGTCGAGAGGTGGCTAGCGGCGCAGGACGCTTATACCCTACACAAACCGGTTAAAAGACGTTTCAAACGACGTTGCGTCATTGTGGGCGGTCAAAATCAGCAGTGGCAAGCCGATCTGGTCGACCTGACTAGGCTAAAAAAACACAACGACGGTATAAAATTCCTATTGACGGTCATCGACGTGTTTTCGAAGCGGCCGTGGTGGGTTCCGTTGAAGAGTAAGTCCGGCGCGTCGCTCGTCGCGGCCTTCGCGACGCGCAACAGCCGCCGAACGCGCTGCAGACCGATAAGGGGACCGAGTTTCTGAACCGACCCCTGCAAACGTTCCTAAAGAGTCACGGCGTTCATCATTTCGTGACGCATAACGAGGAGACTAAAGCGAGCGTCGTGGAACGATTCAATCGGACTTTGAAAACGCGCATGTGGCGTTATTTTACGAAACACGAGACGCTGCGCTACGTAGAGGAGTTACCGGATTTCGTGCATTCGTACAACAACGCCTATCATCGAAGCATCGGTAGGACGCCGGCGAGCGTCGACGCGACGAATCAGGAGGACGTATGGCAACGCCTGTACGGCGGCAGCGGCGGCGGCAGGCGGAAAAAAACGAAACTTCGCGAAGGAGATCGCGTGCGTATCAGTAAGACGAGGGGTCAATTCAAAAAAGGATACATGCCTAACTGGAGCGAGGAGCTCTTCACCGTCGTAGAGGTGCATCCGTCCGAACCGCCCGTTTATCGCCTGAAGGACGACGCCGGGACACCGATAGAGGGCGCCTTCTACGAACAGGAAGTACAACGCGTAGTCGTTCCGAAGGACAAACTATATCGAGTGGAGGAGGTTCTGCAGCGGCGTCGTCGTCGCGGCGGCGGGTCGGAGGCGCTCGTAAAATGGAGCGGTTACCCGGCCTCCTTCAATAGTTGGATCGACGCCGCGGCGCTCGTGGACCTATAATAGCGCGGCATGCGTTGGACGCGTCACGAGGAATGCTGGCGACTGCACGAGTCATGCTTATGCAGGGGAACGTCGCTCCTCCCGTATAAGGGGCCCTGCTGTAGGCGCAGACCGCAGTGGCGCGATGATGATGATCGACGAGGCGGCGAGGGACGAGCAGCCGAAGAAGAAGAAGACTACCAAAGAGGACTCCGTCGACGCCGCTACTGGTTCAGAGCAGCCGACGAAGGCTACCAACGAGGACTCCGTCGACGCCGTCGAGAACGCCGACGACTCCACCTTCCACGAACCCGTTCCATGGCGGCTCTGCGGTAACGAATGCCCAAAGGCCGAAATCGTATTCCTCTGTCAGGTCATCGTCCTGTACTTCGTCATCGCCGTTAGTATATACAATCTGACGCGGGGTCAAGGCGACTCCAACCTGTGGACGGCGCTGTTGAGCAGCTGTCTCGGTTACCTGCTCCCGAGTCCGTCTATGAGCGGCGGCGGTCGACGACGACGAGATGATGGCGGTATCGTCTGACTTTTACCTGACGCTACCGAGCAACGCGTCTATGAAGCGGCACCCCGAAAATACGTTGACGCATTACATCACGACGCTGCCGCGACGTTTCGACCTGCCTGGCGGAGAATGGGAATGCGGACTGGTGACGCTACAGTACCCGCACACGTGGTACAACGTGAGAGAGGCGGACGCCACCTTCTACCTGTCTTGCGCATCGGGCGACGCGAGTCTTTTTACGACCATGGACGGTGTCGGGATATACCGACAGGGTACGATTACTCACGGTTTCTACAACAACGTTTACGCTGCTGCGCTAATGAAATTGTGCACCGATAGGGTCAAGGCGCGTCTAGAGTACAGCGGCGTCTCTAATCGAATGACGCTGCGTATGTCGTCGGGTGTCACCTTTACCCTACCCGAGACGAGTCGTCTGAAGAGCGTGCTAGGTTTCCATAACAACGTTATCGTGAGTCCCCCACTGATGGGACCCGAACGGGAAGTCGTCATTATCGAGACGAGCCCCGCCGCGTACACGTACGCGTACGAAGGTCGCAATACGGTGGATATGAAGGCGGGCGTCGACACCCTGTACGTGTACACGGATCTCGTGGAATCGCGCGTCGTCGGCGACGTGTACGCGCCGCTCCTTCGAAACATCGCCGTCTTCGGTACGAACGGTAGCGTTATTTCGGAAACGTTCGACCGCGTCCAATACGCGAAGCTGCTGCGGCATCAATTCGATACGATTGAGGTCGATATAAGAGACGATTGCGGTCAACCGATACCATTCGAGCGGGGGAAGCTAGTGGCGACGCTTCACATCAGACGCTGTAAATCGAAATTGTTTTAACCATGCCGAACCCGTACGAGGACTACTACGTTCGACAGGTCGGCGGTCAATTGCCGGTCATCGTCGGCGGTCGGGGTCAACCAGGGCACGGTCTGGGTAATAACTTCGGGAGCCTGTTTCGAAGCGTCATGCCGCTTTTTAAGAGAGCCGCCATGGCGTTGGGAAAACGCGCGCTCAAAACTGGCGTGCACGTGGCGCGGGACGTCGTCGGCGGCGGCAATCTGAAAGCGTCGATAAAACGACGCGCGAAGGAGGCCGGCGTCGATCTTCTCGACTGCCTATTGAAAGGGCCGGCGCCGAAGAAGAGACGGATGAAAAAAAGGCCGCCTATAAAGAAACCGCGTCGAACGGCGACGACCGTCAGTAGACGGAAGAGAGGGCGTCGACCGGTCGATATATTCGACGCGTAACGATGGCGTTCGTAAAGACAGCGTGCGAGGGCGTGAAGGCCGAACTAGACCGGTTCACCGGACCGGTGACGCAGAAGAGCATCGAGAGCAGTCAGTGGACCGTCTACCAACCGCTGACGGCTCTCGACGACGGCGGTCCCATCGAGTTCCTCATTCCGGGGTCGGGTAACGACTATACTGACCTGGCGAGCCTTCAAACGTACGTCCGCTTCAAAGTGGTTCAGGGGGACGGTACCGATCTGGCGGCCGGCACCAACGTGGCGCCGGTCAACAATTTCCTCCATTCGATGTTCAGTCAAATCGACGTGTCGCTGAACGGTACGCTCGTGACGCCATCGACCAATATGTACGCGTACCGGGCCTACATCGAGACCCTGCTGAGTTACGGTAACGACGCGAAACGATCGCATCTCACGGGGTCGTTGTGGTACAAAGACAGCGCCGGACACATGAACGCGCGCGGGGACGACAACACCGGGTGCGTAGCGCGGCGCGATCTGACGGCGGCCAGCGCCGAGGTGGAGATGATGGGACACCTGCACGTCGACGCGTTTATGCTAAACCTCCTCCTACCGAGCGGCATCGACACGAAAATACGCATGGTCCAGTCGAAGGACGCCTTCGCGCTCATGGGCCCGGCTGCCGTGTCGTGGTGGCATATCTTGATACGCTCGATTTGCCTGTACGTACGAAAAGTGAAGTTGAACCCGGAAGTCCAGCTGGGTCATATCAAAGCGTGGACTTTGGGAACGGCTAAGTTTCCGATGCGCCGCGTCGACTGCAAATCGTTCTCGATAACGGCGGGTACGCTTTCGCACACGCACGAGAACCTGTACATGGGTGCGATTCCGAAACGCATAATCCTGATGATGATCGACAACGCCGCCTACAACGGAGACTACACTAGAAATCCGTTCAACGCGCAGCACAACGACATAAACTTCCTCGCGCTCATCGTCGACGGACGTCAGGTGCCGAGCACGCCGCTGCAGCCGGACTTCCCGCACCACCGGTGCATACGAAGCTACATGAATCTCTTCGAGGCCACCTGAAAGGCGGGCGAAGTCGCTGGGAACGACATATCGCGCTCGGACTTCGAAGCCGGCTACACCGTCTTCGCTTTCGACCTGACCCCCGACTGTTGCGACGGGGACCATTTCAACGTCGTGCGTCAGGGGACCGTGGGCGCTGAAATGCAGTTCACGACGCCGCTAGCTCGACCGATGAACGTCGTCGTGTACGCGGAATTCGAGACGGTGATGGAGATCGACCGGACCCGGAACGTCCTGTACGACTGTACGTCGTAACCATGGATACGTTCCAACTGATGCGTCGCCTGGAACGCGACGCGTACGCTAAACGCATCGTCGTCGGCGTCGTGACTAAAGACGCGCTACTTACCACAGCCGCCGCCGCCGCCGCCACTTACCCGATGGCCTTCGTGTGCAATACCGACGACGGCGGCGAACCGGGGGAGCACTGGGTGGCCGTCTACGTCGACCGGCGAGGCGTCGGCGAGTACTTCGATTCGTACGGTCTGCCGCCGCTGCACGCGGACTTCCGCGCCTTCCTGCACTGACACTGCGGCGACGCGTCGACGTACAACGACAAGCGATTGCAGAGCGTCGTCTCTAGCGTGTGCGGACAATATTGCGTCGCCTCCTCCGATGTCGCGGCATGCCGTTGACGTCGTTCCAGAACCTATTCGGCACCAATCGGGTGGGCAATGACCGTCTCGTATTCGATTGGCTAAAGCCATTGCATTAACGCTTCGCTTTTACGTGTAGTAATAAAAAACGATGACAACAAATGTACGCAATTGTGTTTTATTACCCTACCTACATACATACATACATACAGAACCCTACCCCTAGGCGACCCCCACCCTAGTCGAGTTAGACGATTCGAGTTAGACGAGTATCGGTGCCGTGGTGACACCGTCGTCGAGCACGCGGCGTTTAGCGTAGAAATAGCTCAACGCCGCGCGCTCTTGAAGGTACGTCAACACGGACGAGTTTTTCACCTGGAAGCCGCGGTTCCAACCGACGCCGCTGCGTCGGTCGCGTAGTACGGCGAGGAAGGTGTGCTCGTCGATATCGTTCTGACGCTTGCTCAATCCCTTCGTGCTGTACTTCGCGCCGTTGTCGCCGCCGAAGCAGTAGTACGTCTTACTGCTCAGCGCCACGATTCCGTCGCCGCGCCACTCTTCTTTGAAGAGACCCGGCGTTCGACGATCGAACAGAAGAAGGCGCGCGCAGCAGCAGCAGTCCCCACCCTCCCACATCAGTCCGGCGATGCGGCGTCGTACGTACGCGTCCACGTGCGCGTCGCAACATTCTGCCGGAAACCAGACCGACCGATTCCGGAAGTAGTGTTGGCGCAGCGCTTCCGATACGAGTGCGTCGATGTCGTGACCCGCGAGGGCTATGTACGCCGAGTCGGTGTCCATAGCGCAGTACTGGAAGAGCGGGCGTGGGATGTAGGCGTCGACGAAGTCGTAATAAAACTCGAGCATTCGTAATTTCGCGTATTGATACACGAAATAACCGATTTGAATTGGCAGGCCGTAGACGACGGTGCGCTTATTCAGCGCCACCTCGTACAGCTCGTTGTCGACGACGACGTCGAGTTGCCGGAAGCGACGGTTGTTGACGAGTTGCGCGGCGCCTACCGGCGTGGCGTACTTGATGTCCCGGTGCCGATCGACGCGCGTAATCGTTTTCCCATACGAACTGTTGCCGAGTAGTTTAAAGGTGTCGGCGATGATCGCTTTGTCGGGGTCGACGTCGCCCTCGCGTCGCGCCGTCGACAACGTGTCGCCGAAACGGCGAAAGCACGCGATCGGCGTGTACTCGATCACCTGGTAGATGCGCGCGACGACGAGCCCGTGCTCCAGATACCAGCGTAGGAGGGGCGTGGCGAGCACGATCGCCATGCCAAAGTAGCTACCGACGAGCGTCTGTTGAGGTCGGGTGAGTAGATCGTGCGACTCGGCGTAGCGGCGCATGAACGGGCTGAGATCGTCGGGCGTGATAGACGTTCTTGAACACGGGCTGCATTTCGGCGAACTTAGCGCGCAGCGCTTCCGGCACGGCGATATCGCACTGCACGAGACCGAATAGAGATCCGTCGCGCACACCCTCCAGTATCGTCGGTTGCCATCGTGACGCATCGGGCGGCGTCGGCGCCACGGGGGGTCTCACGGCTCGCCACTGGCACTCCCACATTTCGACGACGGCGTCGACGTGGCGGCGCAGGTAGGCCGTCAGGGCGATCGTCGCGGCGTACAGCGTCGTCATCGTTTGACCGTTGACGGCGTTCGTCGTCACGTGCGTCTGGCATATCGGGCAGCCGTGAAAGTAACAGCCGTGAAATTGATACGCCGTTCGCGTGGCGGCGCACCAACCGTCGACTCGGTACTTGCCGATGCGTTTCTAGCGTCCATTCAACTGGTGCCGTATAGGAGTGCCGATGCGTTCCGCTTCGTACGTCAACCACTCTACGGCCATACGACCGTAGCGGTGAACGCGTTCCGCTCGAAAACCGGTCTCCGCGCGTCGGCGCGTGTACCAACCCGTCGGCATCTCCCGCATCATCGCCGATAGATAGAGGCCGTTCGCGTCATAGCCGACTATCGAACGACACGGGTTGGTACCTCGAATTGACGTCACGCCGGCTTCGTGATGACCCGCGAAGATGATCGATGGACCGCCGACGATCTGCGACTGCAGTAGGCGGTGCAGGTCTTTGTTGGTCTCGTTGAACAGCGAGAAATGGATTGACAGCGGCAGGTCGTTGAATAGGTACAACAACGTCAACCCCGGTACGCTGATGGCGTCCTTGAACATGTCGATGCGCTGACGGCGATAGAAGGCGAACTGCCGCTCGAGGGCCTCGAGAAACGGCGCCACATCTCGGTTATTATACCAGATTAGAAAATCGCGCATCGTCGTCATGCGCTCGTCGCGCCACGCCGTTTCACAAATTTCGTACGCCTCCGCAGAGATTACCTCGCGTTTCAGGTGGCTGTAGAAAGTTTCGCGCGGCGGCAGAACGGTCTCATCCAGGCGCGTCAACGCGTCGATATATTCGTACCGAAAGTACCCCTTCGTCGCCGCGCAGACGTACGCTTTCAGATAGCGCTTGTAGCTGACACCGGGCGCGAGGTAATTAGTTATGTCGAGAAATGTCAACGTCGACGTCGTCAGGCACATGTAAGTGTTCTGTCGTTTAATGGTGAACGCCGACGATGTGTGCTGCGCGTCGTCGGTTATGAGCAGGGGGGTCAAGTACTTTTTGACGACGTTCAAATCGTACTTACCGCTGTTGAAGCCCAGTACGGGCATTTGACGAAGGTGCGTCCACAGGCGGTCGGCGAGTGCGGCGTACGGTGACGCATCGTTGTCGTCGTCGCGTCGTTGCCGCCAGTCGTCGTCGAGCGCTTCGAGCGCCTCGAAGACCGCGTCATAGCGGGGACGTAGAGCCGCGCACGCCGCCGCGCTCACGGCTTCCAGGTCATCGATGAGGCGGCGCGCTAGTTCGGTCGAATCACCGGTCGTGACGTAACAGCGCGCCGCTTCGTGTCCGGGCACGTTCGACGCGACGCTCATGCTGAGCAGTTCGTGTCGCGCTAGCCACCGACATTTGTCGGTATCCGGCGGCAGCTCGTTGGCGGGAAAATTACATTCAAAATCGAATGTCGCGCGGTACTGATAGTAGCGCAGGTCGTCGTCGCCGAAGTCGATACCTTCGTCGTCGAGCCGCTGAAATACGGACGGCGTCGGTCGGTAGACGCCGCCGGGGAACACGTGACGAACACCGCCTTCGCACGTCGCTTCGTGACGTCGTAACTTCGACGGGCACCGCCAAAGGGAGTTGCCGCATTTCGAGCACTTGTACGTTTTCGCGTACGCGCGCATGTCGACTATGTACGAGAAGTGCTTCTCGTACAGGTTGACGTTCAGGGTCGTGGGGTGCGTTTCGATCGACCGACGGACTAGTTCGGCGGCGCCAGCCGCCGTCAGTCGATAGACGGCGATGTTGATGCCGAAAACCGTCTCCACGCGTTCCAGTTCGTTCAGGCGCACGCCGTTCGTCGTCGTGCCGTAGCGCGCGCGCAGTTGTTTAGCGACTCGCGTTAAACGGGTCGTATTTAGTTTGCCTCCGTTCCGCGTTCCGCGACCACCGCCTTGCAGGTGGAGGCCGATGCACCGGAAGAGGCATAGATGATCGTCGTAGGGCGTGCCTCGACGATCGTTCGTCAACGTCACGACGTGCCTGTTGTTGCGCACGTAGGCGGGGAGCGCGGCGCCAACGCACCCGATAGGATGGTTTAGGATGGCGTTCACGAAGTACGGGACGTTGCGCGATGACGTACTGTAGTACGTCGGTCGTACGCACGACGTCGAGGAATCGTTCGAAAGAACGGCTATCGGTTACGAGGGCGGGCGTTTCGAGAAGGCGACCGCAGCAGTTACAGGACGAGTGAAAATAGTGGTAACGACCCGACACCTTGTGGCGTAACACGAAACCATAGCTTACGTTTATTTTAAACGCATTCTTTTGTTCGCGAAACATAACCCTCAGACGCGGTTCGAGCACCCGCGTACTCGTACAGGCGGTCATGCGATAGTTGTAGCGGGACTGCACAACACCGAGCGCTACCGACGTCTCTATGCTACGTCGATGCTCGTCCACGACGCGCTGAAGAGCGTCGGCTGATGGTGGTGATGATGGATTGGAATCATCGGGAGGTGGCGACACATGACGACCGCACCGTTCCCTCAGGTGTCGTAGCATAGCGGCTCGCGTACTGTACGTTGCGCCGCATTTCGGACACTCGTCGCTTTACGCATAGCGCGTTATCGCCGCATCGTTTCGAACTCTTCGCGTGTCGTTCTAACGTCGACTGTTTCGCGAAATAAGTACCGCATTTCGGACATTGCCACCTAGTAGTAGTAGGCGGCATACTTTTTTGTGCTGCTACTTTTTCGAGCACCCCTATTTATAACAGAGGTACTGTGGTGGTGGTGGTGGTACGGACATGCGCAGTGTTTTGTTAAGTAACGTGGTGGGGGTGGTGGTTTTGTTAAGTAACGTGGTGGTACGGACATGCGCAGTGTTGTTGTGGTGGGTGCTTTCGAACACCTAGTGTTAAAAGTGGTGGTGGTGGTGGTGGTGGTGGTGGTGGTGGGTGCTTTCGAACGCCTAGTGTTAAGTAATAACCTAATGTGTGTGTGTGTGTGTGTGTGTGTGTGTGTGTGTGTGTGTGTGTGTGTGTGTGTGTGTGTGTGTTTTAAAATAACTCGGAAACGGAACGTACATTTTCAACGTTTTATTAAGCGTATCGTACAACGTAAAGCGATATTTATTAAAGGCAAATCAGCAGAATAAGCAGTAATGTTCATTCAGATTAGAGGCCGCTTCTGCACTGGATGTACACGTGCACGGCCGATTCCAGTCGAGCTCGGTTGACGAAGTCGCGCCAATCCGTGCCAAGTAGCCAGTCCGACACGAACTGGACCAAATACAGCTCCCCGCACGCCCCGGTTGCTGACCGTGCGACTTAACGTGTAGTAGCTGCACGAGACGCACGAAGGTCGGTATCAGCGATCGATGTAGACACGTTTCCAACACGGCGTTGAAGTGATGCGTGAAGAGGTCGGATACGTTGTCGTAGCGCTGTGCGTACACACGAGTAGGCCGACCCGCGCGATAGCCGACCATATGCACGTACGGACAGCCTTCATTGACTTCGCACGCGCCGCATCGATCGCGCGCCGTCTCCAGTATCATCTCACCGAGGTGTTCGGCGAGAAGGGACATCGCGTGTCGTTCATATCGACAAGCCAACTGACCCCGGCCCGTCTCGACGACGTGTCGTTGTATCACTTCCGGCGGTGATGGATTCCAACAACACGACGGCGCGCTCTGGTACAGACTTTCGTAAGCCGGCGGCGCACCAAGTGCCTCCTCGATGATAGCATCCAACGCGTTATCGACGACGCCCACGCACCCCTACAACACAAAGCATGTCCTAGCGTCAGCAAGGCGCATATAAACATACATTATAATTACTCTTCCCAGTCCCACGGCGATCGTTCGCACGACCGTAACGCGTGCGCATACTTTGCACGCGCCTCATCGTCGTACTTCAGTAGTAGTCTCTCGAACGCAGCATCCTCAGCGGTGCTTTCACGTTCAAGCCGCTGTGCTCTCTACAAACACACATTATTATATTAGTCCGCCTCTTTTTCAGCAGCAACACGGGCCAGCAGCGCCGCATCTTTCGTCTCACTATCCGTCACTGCCCGATCCAGCAGTGTTTGTACGAACACGGCAACCTCCGCGTACCTTGCACGCATCCTTTCGTTATTCGCTAACATGTCCAGCAGTACGCGACGCACCTCATACAGACAAAAAATAAATGTCATGCTTTAAATAAGTTCGTAAGCTGAGCACCATGCTATTATGTATTTTTTTCGACTATCTCGACTAGTAGGCGAGCTCAGTCGCATCGCTTCGTAAGCTGAACACCAGGCCATTATGTAATTTTCGACTATCTCGTATAGTAGGCGCGCAGCCTCGTCACTCGTCGGTTTACGCGTCAGCAAAGCTGCCACCAGCGGGGACTCCTATAACACAAGAAACCCATTAGTCGTCGTCGTCGTCGACGACGACGTATCTCTTCAGTGTGCGCACCGTATAAGACGCCTCTCCTTGCCAGGTCATCTTACGCACACTGAGCTCCACGTTCGTACCTGTTAATTGAAGCACAGTATCACGAGGCTCCTCCTCGTTTAATTCCACCAAGTAATCAGCCCGGTACTCAACGAGCTTAGCCATTTGCGTGTCAAACAACGTTAGCCAAAGCTCATCTTCTTCGTCATCGCCGTCTCGTATCATCACACGCAGCGCAAAGAAATTGTTCACCACATCCTGTTCACCGTGGGTTCGACATAGCATAACACCATCTGTGGCTTTCTGATACAGCTTGCGTCGGCAATGGGAACAGCCCCTATACGTGCACTGGTCTTTGTAAGACACAGCCTCGATAAAGGCGTGCGTCTTAAGTTTATATACGCCGTTCTCAGCGCACGCCAGCTCCCTCAAACTCACCAATGTAGCCTGAGACGACGTTGCAGTGCTGCATTCTCTCTCAAGCGAAGCGCGTCGCGTCGGTTGCTCCAAAGCCGCTTCGTCGGAACCCCGTTTACGACCGACCGGCGATGCTATAACCAACACGGGTCTCTTAGCAGGAGGCGTTGTCTCCGCCGCAGCTGCTATCGGTTGCTGCTGACTTCCGCTCGCCTTAGAAGCCTGCTTACGCATCGCCTTCAACTTTTTCGTCGGTGTCGTCATCTCGATATTGTCGGCCATTCTCGCGGTGGAAGAACGTCTGCTACTGCTGTAATAAGTCAGACCACTTGCGTTATACCACATAGCAATTTTTCAACCGTTATATAAGCAACACACAGCGCATGCGCACTTAACACATAACGCGAACGAACAGCGGTACGTTGTTTTTTTTAAATTTATTTCTTATTATTTACTTTTATAACTTATTATTTAGTATCCTATCTGTAATTCTTTATATTCTTTAATTATATATGTAATTCTTTATTAATTACTTTTTTAGATATTTAGTACAGCTGTAAGTTTTCATTCTTTATTAATTACTTTTATAACTTATTATTTAATTAGTTATATTTAGTACAGATGTAAGTTTTCATTCTTTATTAATTACTTTTATAACTTATTATTTAGTACATTTTCCTATTTTCTTATTATTTACTTTTATAACTTATTATTTAGTATCCTATCTGTAATTCTTTATATTCTTTAATTATATATGTAATTCTTTATTAATTACTTTTTATATATTTAGTACAGCTGTAAGTTTTCATTCTTTATTAATTACTTTTATAACTTATTATTTAATTACTTATATTTAGTACAGATGTCAGTTTTCATTCTTTATTAATTACTTTTATAACTTATTATTTAGTACATTTTCCTATATGTAATTACTTTTATTTAATTGTCAAATGCGTTATTCACAGAATCCACCTGCCTCGCCGTAGTCCTACTATCATACTGCCGACACGGGAAAACGCCGACGATAGGCCTGCCTGTCGCGTCCCCGCCGTGCCACGCGCACCAACTCCCGTCGACTTCCGGGGGTCAGAAGACGATGATCCAGCCGGCTTCCCGCGATGGACAAACGACGAATTCCTCTCCACCACCTCCCCGTTCATCGCCGACAGGGATTCGGACGATGACGCCGACGGTCTCATCTCGTCGTTTCCCGTACGCGGGGCCGATGGTTCATGGTACACGCCTGTCCCCGCTAACGAACAATACGAGCGACGCAGCTTTAACTTGCCATTAGTGCCAGCCGGTCGCTCGACGTTATTGCAACGACAGTTTGACGACGACCATTCACGAACAGCTCGGCTACCACACCTGAGCCAAGCAAATACACAGGCCCGCCCCGCCTGGTTCACGCCGCCACCGTGAATTTTATTAATAAAAACATAACTTACACCAGTTTACGTTCACTCGTCTATCTATCGCCTATAAGCAGCCTGCCTTACCGTGCCGCCGAGTACAGCTTTTAAATGCTAAACGCATGCATGCGCCTCGTTTCGTTTGGCTGTATAAAAACATACCACCATTTTACGTTCATTCGTCTATCCACCGCATAAACATCCTGCCTTAACAGGCCGGCCGCTGAGTATAGCTTTTAAACGCATGCATGGGATTCGTTTTAATAACGCCAGCCAGCTGAAATCAACGCCGTTACAGAGCCGGCTAACAGCTGCTAGCCGTGAATCTAAATTTAACCGCCCGTAACTAGGCCGTAGATCAAAGGCCACCGCTGCTGCAGCGCCTAGGGTACAGCGGGGTATTCTCGTACACAGCGGGTTTAGCACCTTTATAACCACGGTGGTTTTAGCTATAATATAACCACGGTGGTTTTAGCTATAACCGTATGTTTATATAAAGAACGTAACTAGGGACGCTAGGGCTGGGACGTTGATCGTTAGGGCTAAACTAATCACTGGAATAATCGCTAGGTGGCACCTCAAGGTTATCAATAAAAAGTGACAGGCCAGCAATCACGTTTTTTATAAGTAGGTTCCCGATTTCTCTCAGGTTACACAAACCCTTTGATCTTTTTTTATAAGTAGGTTCCCGAAAAAGATAAGGACGTTTTTTATGCATGGAGTTAGGCCTAAAGTAGGTCAAAAAGGGGGGCGGGGCGAAGCTCCACCAGCCCTTATTACTACTAATGACGCGTAAATTCGCTCGTGCTCCTTTGGCAACGAAACGCTCATTATTTCTTAGGGAGTTGGGGATATGCGTAGGTGGGCATTTCCCTACCAAGCTCAAATAGACAAAGTTACGCGTGTATAGTGACGCAATTAGAGAGTGTCTGCAAGCGCCCCGATCTCGAAACGTATACATATCCAGATCACGCCACGCGCTACGTTGGATTGTTTAACCATCGAACTGCACGCGTAGCACGATCGGGATAGGGATACGCATATTTAGTTCGGGGCGCTTGTATTGAAATGTGGTATTACAACAAGGAATCGTGGCGGATCCTGAGTTGGGTCCAGGGGGTTGGACACCACTTTCGACAAAAAACATGAGTACGCAACTTATATTGAATGGCAGAAAACCATATTCTAGCGAGTAGTAACACAAAGAATACACGTCTTTTCTTTTTGGTAGTAGGTACACACTTTGCACCTTTTCAACTGTTTTATCTACAAAATTGCACCTTCCCTGCCCACTGGTCGGTGCTTCCTTTTTGGTCAACAATTAAATTATATACATGATTTAGAAATTAAATAGTTTAGGTTAAACATCAGTATCTACGCCTCAACATATTGCATGTTGTCAACTGTTCAGTCCGAAATATTTCCAGTGAGTAGAGTAGGTGCCTTATTCCGTGTCTTCAATGCTTCATATTAAGATATAACGATCAATAAAGCTGGATTTGTCCATGTATTAGTATTATGTAAAAGTATGTTGTAAGCTCTAGTTATTATCTAATATTGACTGACACATTGCTGACATTCTAGTCAAAATTCACTTACCGGCTTTCAAGTCAATTGTTACAGCGATAGGTCATGTGTGTTTTGTCGCCCAAACGGTCAGTACCATATCACTGTACTTACTTATTATAATAACCGAATATGTATATATAATCACCGATCGAAATAAGCCAGAATATTTACTTGTCCGCCGGACAAGTAAGTTTTGAAATCTACTTGTCCGCCAAAATCTTAACTTGTCCGAGTGGTTGTCAGGGGGAATTGAAGCTTCGGAAAAAAACGTAAAAGTCTGTCTTATTTTTATGACAACAAAAAAATGTTCCTGCTGTTTTGTTGCATGTACATCTGAGTGACTTGTGATTAACGACACAATTTGATTTAATCTGCAAATTTTGAAATTGCAAAACTATATTTGCAACTATTTTCTGGTCCATTAATGTTCATCACGAATATTAAAAGTAGACATGTTACATGATGTATACCAATATTTTAGTGATACTGATATGAACGCTTTTATTAATAACAAATAATTATTACGATAATAGGAATTAGACAATTGTTTTCCTTGCTATTTTCGTTTTATAATGTTGCAAAAACTGTTTATGTTTAATATGATATATATATATATATAACACTGATGTAAAATTGTTGCATCAGTTTGTCATTGAAGATGCCACTCAAACAGGAACACGATCAATACAAAGCAAGGAGATGTAAAAAAATCATAATAAACTATATAGACCTAATATGAGAATATTTTTTTCAACCTCTATGAACTTCAATATTAACATAGTTCTCTGGGTGGCAATCTTGTTAAATAGTTCTGTATTTTACAAACGAAGATAATATTCAATTGATCATCAGCAAAACAAACGCGTAATTTTCCTAAGTGTTATATTACCATTTCAATTATGATAAAACAGTTTTAATGGTGCCCGAATTATTTTTACCAGGCGGAATATAATTTATAGATTTAGTTACGTCGTAACGTTGCTGCCGCGCGCAGACCGCCGTAGTTGGCGAAAGCCGACATGTCAACGGCGGTTGGCGCACCGTCCCCGGCCGCGCGTTTTGCATAATTCGGTTAATATTTATGGTTAATATACATGTTACATAGATACAACAACATTTATGAAATGTCAGGGAATTAATATTCCGTTTATTAACCAGCACTATAGATTTACCGGAGAGCCAGTTACAAGTTTTGAAAATTGTCACCGATCTGGATCGGCTAACGACAGTTCGATGACTTGGTCTTGGAAGACTGCCGAGTCCGCGTGGGTTAGGCGTAATAATGGGTAAAACTTTGCATATACTTATTCAAATAACAGGTAGCGATACAAAGTCTACTATTTCCAAAGTTCATCAAATATGATCCGTGCGCGGAAGCAAGTTGTACGTCGGCCAAACTGAACGATTTACGATTGTGTGAAATACAGCCTCGATCAACGATGGCTGATGCCGAGTCTGTCCTACGCGTATGACAGCTAGGTCGGTGCGCTCAGCTCATGACCCTGTTAACGCAGGCACTAAACTCGGTCGAAGACTGACATACAACACGCTGGCGGCGGAACAAGACGCCGACACACCAACAAAATTGCAACGCGCGCGATTGCTAGCGAACTTCATTTACGTTTGAATTTCGTAAAATAAAAATGTTGCAATATTGCACGCGTCACTATATTTACTGTAAATTTTCACTTGTCCACCGGATAACCATGTAGAGTCATTTTACTTGTCCGGGCCAAAAATCACTTGTCCCGGACAAACGGACAAGTGCTATTTCGAACGCTGATAATGGTTTCAGGATTTCAGCCATATAATAAAATAGTGTGCAAAGATATTTTAAATGCCGTCAAATGTTTATTATTTTTATTAGATACTAGAACACTATAATTTTCTGATAATTTGAAATAAACATTGTATGAAAAATAGGGTTTACAGTTCTGTAAAATAATACCAGTGTGGCTCAACATCTATACAGAAGAAACAGCAACATAAGTAACAACTTACCTGCCGCCAAGACATAGCGTAACTGTGAATTACACAACAGTTATACAGAAGAAACACCAACATACGTAACAACTTACCTGCCACCATGACATAGCGTAACTGTGAATTACACAACAGTTATACAGACGAAACACCAACATACTTAACAACATATTTGGCGGAGATAGATCGTAGAAATTGGTGGTGTAGAAAAATTGATAAACAAGTGGAATTACTGATTGATAAGTATTATTCTTGCCTTAATATCATTCATAAAGTTGCAATAAACATATATTGAGTAGCAGCTGTGCTTAAAGTTAGTTAGTTAAAGTATTTTAGAACACCTTAGTATAGTGAGTGATAATAGGGTAACTCACTTAGGCGGCTTAGCCTTCGATAAGTTGTAAACAAGATTTAACAAACCTGATTATGTGGTAGAATATATAGGAGATAAAGTAACAACCATCAAACTACTTACATAAGATAATATCTGTGTAAGCCAGTACTTGCTAGATATTTTGATTAGGTAGCATTGTTGTTAAAATTAAGCAAGGGCGATAGTCGGGCGGCGTAACCTAAATAAATAAAGCAGCCTAACATAACGTAATTGATTGTATTTAAATTAGGTCACTACCGGTAATGTTAGCGTTCGTGTGAGGATAAATAGTCGGCTGTGTAATTGAAATTTGTAACCTAAAGTGTGTTGTAGTACACAGGAAACAGTCTTTATAAAGACTAAGTTAGTTAAGTAATTAAATAAATTATAATCCGGATATGGCGCCTTGCAAGCGGCAAGTCAAGGCAAAGCGACACTTGGTGTGCGGTCACTGCCACAGCTGGGTAGATTTTGCATTGTCCGGGTGTGGAAAGTCATGGGCAGAAACCATGGAGGAAGGATTCACCTTTCAGTGCATTGGGTGTTGGAAGGTGGAGTGTCTGCAGAAGGAGATAGTTAGGTTGACAGATATTGTGAAGGGAATGGAGATGGGAATTAGCAAGGAGGCAGGTCGAAAGGAGAGAGACGACAGGGAGAGAGGCGAGAATACTGCAAGACTGAAGGAGAATAGCAGTGGAAAGAAGACTGAGGAAAGGAGATTGAGAGGAGGGAAGGTGATTGGAGGGGAAAAAATTGGAAAATCGACAACAGAAAACGTGACAAGCGTGAAGGTGACAGGGAAGAAAGTGACAGTAGAGAAGGAGGGAGGGAAGATGGAACGGGAGAGGAGAGAGGAAAATGAGATAGGACGAAAGAAGAAGGGAAGAAAGGAAGTGAGAGCAAATGTGATAGAAGAGAAGTCGATAAAAGGGACGCTGAAAGGAGGAAAGGTGACAAGAGAAAAAGCGACAGGAAAGAATGGATCGGAAGAGAATGTGACAGGAGAAAAGACGACAGGGGGGAAAGACAACAACCAGACAGATGCAAACCGAAGAAGGAGCTATTCTAAGGCAGTGATTGAGGGGGCAATGAGGAAAGAGAGGGTGTTTATGGGCGACTCCGGTAGAGAAGGTATTGGGACATGGCAAGGGGGGTCAATACTGGTACATGTAGGAACAAATAATGCAGACAGGGAGGGAACAACTGCGATAGTACAAAACTATAAACTGTTAGTGAGGAAGCTAAAGAAGACGAGAGTTGAACAGGTTATTTTGTCAGGAATGTTGCCAGTAATGGGAGGAAGGGGGGCAACGTATAGAAACTGCAAGAGGATGGCGATCAATGCACTAGCTGATCAGATGTGTGAAGAAGAGGGGGTGGGATTCACAGATTTATGGGGATACTTTGTTGGGAGGGAAGATATGTACATGAGAGATGGCCTCCATCTTAGTGGAAAGGGGGCAGCAGTTTTCTCAGAGAACATGCTGCAATCTGTTGACAGTGGGACAAGTTGCATCTATTTAAACTAGATTCGCAGGGGAGACTCACAGAAAAGCCTGAAAATGGAGGCATAGATAAAGACAGCACAAATAAATCAGCAAATAACAGTCTGGAAAACTCTTCTGAAGCTGGATATAAATGTGTTTGTTTAAATGCAAGGAGTATAGTAAACAAAAGAAATGAACTAAACATTATGGTAGAAGATATTGACCCTCATATAATAGGTATAACCGAATCCTGGACCACCACCGATATATCAGATGCTGAATTGGGACTGACAGGATATGTAATGTTTAGGAAAGATAGAATAGGAAGAAAGGGAGGTGGAGTTATTTTATATATTAAAGAATCTATTCAGGCTTTTGAAATAAAATTAGAAAGAGAAGCAGATTGCGAAGAAGCTGTTTGGTGTAACATAGTTACAGGAAACTCAACGTTAACAGTTGGGTTAGTTTATCGAAGTCCAAACATAAGCATAGAAGAGAATGAAAAAATACAAAACGCTATAAGGGAAGTAAGCAAACGGGACTGTATTATCATGGGGGATTTTAACCATGGGCATATACAACGGAAATCTCTACAGAGTATGGGGAGAGAGGACCACAAGTTTTTAGTTTTAGTTCAAGATACATTCCTTTCTCAACATGTGCTAGAACCAACCAAGGGTGAGAATGTGTTAGACATAGTTTTGTCCTCACAGAATGAATTAGTTGACAATGTCAAGATATGTGAGCCACTGAGGAGTAGCGATCACAACCAGATACATTTTACCATCAAAGTAAAATCAGAAAGGAATAGTAAAAAGCAGTATAGGAGAAATTTCCACAAAGGAAGGTATAAGGACATGAGGAAATATTTAGCAAAGATAGACTGGAATAAGACACTGATAAATAAGACGGCAACAGAATGCTGGAATATATTAAACAGTGAAATTAAGTGCATAGTAGATAAATTTGTACCCTTTAAAAAACAAGGAAAACGGTCCAAAAAGAAACACTTATCGAAAGAAGCCATTAGAAAAATTAAGTATAGGCAAATGATGTGAAAGTCATATAGATGTACTGGAAATGATGAAGACTACAACAGTTATAAAGAAGCACTTAACCAAGCTACAGCTGAAATTAGAAATTCAAAGAGAAGCTATGAACAACAATTAGCTAGTAATATAAAACATGACAGCAAGAGTTTTTATGCGTATGTTCGAAGCAAACAGAAAGTTCAAGATAAGGTCGGTCCTCTAGAAAATAGTGCTGGAAATATAATATCAGAGGGATTCTTAATGGCAGTAGACCTAAATGATTACTTTAGTTCAGTGTTTACCAGGGAAGATATTAGTTCACTGCCAATACCAGAGGCTAAGTTCAAGGGGGCAGATTCAGACTATTTAGGACAATTAATGTAACCCCGGAAATGGTAGCTAAGAAAATAAGGGCTATGAAGGATAATAAATCACCTGGAGTGGATGGTATTCCACCCAAACTACTATTGGAAATTGTAGAACAAATTAGCATACCGCTTGCAACAGTTTTCAACTTGTCATTAGAAGAGGGAGTGGTTCCTTTAGAATGGAAAGAAGCAAACATTATACCGTTATTCAAAAAAGGTTCGAGAAACAAGTCAGAGAACTATAGACCAGTGAGTTTAACATCAGTGATTTGTAAATTATTAGAAAGACTAATTAAAGATCACATGGTGGATTTTCTTGTTAAACAAAACTTGATAAACCCATCTCAACATGGTTTTTTTAAAGCGAGGTCATGCTTAACAAATATGTTATGTTTTTTGGAAGACATCACTAAGTGGGTAGATGAGGGATCACCAGTAGATATCGTCTACTTAGATTTTCAAAAAGCTTTCGACAAAGTACCACATCAAAGATTACTGCATAAACTAAAGGCCCATGGGATAGGAAATTATATAATAAACTGGATAGAACAATGGCTGATTGACAGAAGACAACGTGTAATAGTTGATGGGGAGGCTTCAAGCTGGAAATCGGTATTGAGTGGGGTACCACAGGGATCAGTATTAGGTCCTATATTATTCTTAATATATATCAAAGATTTGGATGATGATATAACAAGCAAGGTGTTGAAATTTGCGGATGATACAAAAGTGTTTAGAAGGATTAAAAGTGATGGAGATAGACAGCATTTAGAAGATGATCTTGACAGGTTGATCAAGTGGTCTGAAAAGTGGCAAATGCTGTTCAATTTTGGGAAATGTAAATGCCTCCACACAGGACATGGGAACGAAGAAGTAGAATATACAATGGGGGGTACTGTACTAAGTACTACTGTAAAAGAAAAGGACTTAGGGTTAACCATTAGTGCTGATATGAAGGTTTCAGAGCAGTGCGGAATTGCAGCTTCAAAGGGAAATCAAATCCTTGGATTAATTAGGCGAAACATAACGTATAAGGAAAAAGAGCTAATAATACCGCTAAACAAAACAATAGTTAGGCCTCATTTAGAATATTGTATTCAAGCGTGGAGGCCATATCGCAGGAAGGACATAGATATGCTAGAAAGAGTGTAGAGGAGAGCAACTAAAATGATACCAAATCTGAGGGATCATAGTTACGAAATACGCCTAAAAAAATGCGGTTTAACAACACTAGAGACCAGGAGATTGAGAGGAGATCAGATAGAATTGTTTAAAATATTGAAGGGTTATGAAAATATTGATAGAAATATGTTTTTCCCAGTTAAGAAAGATAGAAGGACTAGAGGACATGAACTTGCATTAGCAAAGGAGCAGAGTAGATTGGATATAAGAAAGTTTTCATTTTCACAAAGGACTGTAGCGTGAATATGTTTAAAAATAAAATCGACACATACCTCAGACGGGCGGGATACACATAAATAAAAGGGTCTGACTCTCGATAAGCCAAAGGGCTTCCTTGTCCACCTGCCACCTAGAGTTAATTCTCTGGGTGGCAATATTGTTAAATCTTGTTAAAACTTACCTGCCGCCAAGACATAGAGTAACTGTGAATTACACAACAGTTATACAGAAGAAACACAAACATTCGTAACAACATACCTTACCTGCCGCCAAGACATAGCGTAACTTTGAATTACGCAACAGTTATACAGAAGAAACACCAACATACGTAACAACTTACCTGCCACCATGACATAGCGTAACTGTGAATTACACAACAGTTATACAGACGAAACACCAACATACGTAACAACTTACCTGCCGCCAAGACATTGCGTAACTGTGAATTACACAACAGTTATACAGTAGAAACACCAACATAAGTAACAACTTACCTGCCACCATGACATAGCGTAACTGTGAATTACACAACAGTTATACAGACGAAACACCAACATACGTAACAACTTACCTGCCGCCAAGACATAGCGTAACTGTGAATTACACAACAGTTATACAGACGAAACACCAACATACGTAACAACTTACCTGCCGCCAAGACATAGCGTAACTGTGAATTACACAACAGTTATACAGAAGAAACACCAACATAAGTAACAACTTACTTGCCACCATGACATAGCGTAACTGTGAATTACACAGCACTTATACAGAAGAAACACCAACATAAGTAACAACTTGCCTGCCACCAAGACATAGCGTAACTGTGAATTACACAACAGTTACACAGTAGAAACACCAACATAAGTAACAACTTACTTGCCACCATGACATAGCGTAATTGTGAATTACACAACAGTTATACAGTAGAAACACCAACATAAGTAACAACTTACCTGCCACCATGATATTGCGTAACTGTGAATTACACAACAGTTATACAGTAGAAACACCAACATAAGTAATAACTTACCTGCCGCCATGACATAGCGTAACTGTGAATTACATAACTTCATTTAGTTGAAAATATTAAAAACGTCATTTAAAAACGTATCTTTACAACCTTGCTTATCCATTATATTGATAACAAAATCCAAATGTGGATCAGAAAGACCACCGGCTCAATGGATGACTTCCGAAATTATACTGTCTAAAAGCGTCGTCGTTATTTAGAACATGTATGGCGCAAATCACTCTCGCTATTAAACAGGTCGCGCTATTCTAAGCAATGTCACCTCTGTAACAGACAAATGGCCAAAGCTAAATCAGATTATTTTACAAATATGGTCATAACTAAGTCTGATAATCCGCGTCAGTTATGGAACTGCATCAATAACATTCTACACAGACGGCCTACTCCATCGCTACTTCATCATGAGTTAATTAAGTCTCTATGTGATTCGTTCTCTAGTCACTATAACAATAAAATCAATATTATTCGTTCTGCTCTCCCACGTCATAATATAAGTAATGTCAGTGTGGACTTTCTACAAGTAAATTCTCAACTTGTACCATTTGAACCTTCAACAGCTGATGAAGTTAGGAAAATAATTATGTCCTCCCCAAATATATCTTGTGCACTTGATCCATTTCCAACAATACTGTTAAAAGCATGTGTCGATACACTATTTGGACATATAACACATAGTATAACTGCATCACTTTGCTCTGGCTGTTTTCCTGATGATTTCAAATATGTCCATGTCACACCACTTCTTAAGAAATAAACTCTGCCTAAACAAGACCTAAACAGTTATATACCTATTTCTAACCTCAGCTTTATTTCTAAAATACAAGAAAAAGTTGTAGCAAGTCGTCTAGCGTCTCACAATAGCACAAATGTCTTAAATAATACGTCACAATCGGCACACAGGCAGTTTCATTCAACAGAGACTGCCTTCTTAAAGGTCCATAATGACATTAACTTGAACACTAATAATGATAAAGTGACTGCACTTACCTTACTAGATCTCTCTGCCGCGTTTGACACGATTGATCACACCATTCTCATTGAACGCCTATTAAAGTGGTACGGCATATCTGGCATAGCTCTAAGCTGGTTTTCTTCATATCTAACTGATAGATATCAAACTATAAAGATTGGGAACTGTTTTTCAGCTGCACTGCCGGCTTTATTTGATGTTACCCAGGGTTCTGTTCTTAGGCCTTTGCTTTTTACTCTTTACACCTCAGTAGTACCTCAGTGGTGGTAATACGTAAACTGACGGGTGCATGTGCTCCCATGACATTTTATGCTGACATACTTCCTTTTCTATGGTGCACTTCCTGTCACCTGACCTTCCCCTAGCGGAAAGAAGTGCTCCTAACAGTCTGTAGCGCCATCTAGCGACTCAGGCGGGTAAAACGGGCGGGCAGGCGGGCAGAATGGGCGGGCAAAGAGCGCCATCTAGCGTCTCGGGCGGGTCGGACGGGCGGGCAGGCAGGCAGAACGGGCGGGCAAACAGCGCCATCTAGGGACTCGGGCGGGTAGGACGGGTGGGCAAGCGAGGGTGGATATGGAAGTTGTGCCTCCGGTGACGCGTCGGGTGGATATGGAGGTTGTGCCTCCGGTGACGCGGGTGGGGGTGGGGGCTGGTATTGTGTGTGTGTGTGTGTGTGTGTGTGTGTGTGTGTGTGTGTGTGTGTGTGTGTGTGTGTGTGTGTGTGTGTGTGTGTGTGTGTGTGTGTGTGTGTATAAATGCGCGTGTATGAAATAACGAACGAAACACCAAAGTATACGTGTGAACACGAATTTTATTGACTAAAGATACAAGCGTAATGAGTAGTATATGCTGTATAAAACCGTGTTTTAGTAACCGCAAGTGTGATGATGATGATGACACGACTTACGGGTGACTGAACACCGCGACAGAGGTCGTGAGCTTACGGGTGTGTGACCACCGCGCCATAGGCTCGAATCATATAATGATGATGATGATGGTGATGATACCTGTCCGTTAATGAAACACGGTATGTAGCGAAACACATGCATCTTAGTTCAATAGTTTAATAATAATAATAATAATAATAAACTTTATTTATACACCATCAAATCCGGGACTAATGACCCCCGTTCACGGGTGTTTAGAAATTGCCAATCATATAAGAAGCATAAAAACACTTTTAAGAGAACAAATAAGAAAATAAATTAAATTAGCAAACAATATCGTAGTATATAGTGTATGCATATATATATAAGCCTAAGTATAGTAAAATTACGGGTAAATGCAATGATAAAATAAACGATTAGCAAAAGTGCTGAACAGCTGAACCTACTGGAAAAAATATATATATAATAAAAATATATATATAAATAAATACAAAATAAATAAAATAAAAGCCTAATTTACATTAAATAATTTGATTAGATACTAAAATGTGACCCTGAGATAAATAAGACAAAAAATGTATTAAAACTATATGCATGAATAAAGCAAAGGTTAAATTATGTCTGGCCATATTAGTTTGAGAACAGAAATGTCTTCAATAATTGTCCAAACTGTCTAGTGTTCTCAATCGCGCGTAATTCCAGTAATTCCGTAAGCCAATCGAATACACGACAATCGTTTGCTACCAGATCAGTGCCGAAACCGTTCACGAATTCCTTCATAGGAAGTCCACGACAACGAAACATGAGATAAGCAACATAGTATTGTCCACAAACGTTAGACACGGGACTCTGAAGTCTCTTTGAATTATGAGTCCATTCTACGCAATGTTTATTCATGAATCATCGGAATTCGACGTGTCGTGGCGGCAAGCCGTACGAGCAGAAGTATTCACCTTGCCCATTATCGTCCACGTACAGTGCTATCCAATGTTCTCCCGGTTTCGTTCTGTTGTGTGTGTTGCAGACGAAGGCGACCGGGTAAGCGTCTATCGTTTCGGTGAGGAGTCTTTGGGTACGATCCTACGAATGATGTCCTTGGTGTGCGCATCCCGGAAGAGTAGACGGGCGATCTGCAGGGTTTCCATCAATGATCGAGGATGATGTTGCGATTCTTGTCGATCTCCAGGACAGCCTCGAACTCGGTGTAAACGATGGCGTTCATAGTGGTCGTCAGTGCTTCGCAGAAATGAATCTTCATGCGCAGGTTGCCCCTTTGTAACAGATGGAAGGAGCAGTCGTCGCACGCGTCAGGGGTGAGATCCAAGCCGAAGAAGGAGTAGCCGTGGCGGAAGTCGTCGCGAGTCAAGCCGTTTCCATCGTCCTGCCACACCTTACCCGTCGAGGTGAACAGGTTGTGGTAGGACCTGACGAAGAGGTCGCTGTCGAATTTGGGCTGGAAAGGTTTGGAGGGTATCTGTCGTCCGTCCACGTACACGGCGAGGAAGTTGGTATGGTTGTTTTAGCGTTGAACGGGTTTTTAGCGTAGCTTCCGTTGTAGGCGTCGTTGTCGATGCAGCACAGCACGTTTTTGGAAGAGTGCCAAGAAATAGATTCTCGTGCGTGTGTGAGCGGGTACCTGTGGGAATGGAGTAGACCTTGCAGTTGACGGGTCGCATCGGGTACTTGGCTGTGCTTTTTTCGAGGGTCTTGATGTGAGCCATCTGCACACTCGTATTGAGGGTGGCCTTCTTGACGAACAGCGTGGCATTGACGATCTTTATCTTGTAGGCGGGGTCGTCTCCACCAGCCATGAGCGCGAAGGTGTCCTTGCTGCGTACCAGACGTATCTTGACCTCTAAGCCGTTGATGAGGAATTTATCCTGGAGGACGAGGTCCACGTGGAGACGACCAATCATGTCGACCATGCGACTCCTAGTCGTACCGGCGCGTCTGGTGACGAACCCCTTGTTGGTCGCATCTCCGTCGACTGTTTCGACGGATTCCATACGATTACTCGTGTCCTTGCACCACAGCTGACTCGTCAGTTGCGTCTCCTTGGCATCGTTTCCGTAATTCAGCAGCGTCTCTATGTAGGCGCGGTACGGGTATGTGTTGCTCGAATGGGTGACGAGTGTTCCTTTCAGGTAGACGTCGACCTGGCTGAAAAGGGAATGGAGCAAGTTATTCACTGGACCGACGGGAGCGGCGACATCGAGGTCGCTTCCGTCGGCGTTGGTTATCTTCGCTTGAACGGGTAGCCTCGTGCTGGCGAGATCCATGTAATCGTCTCCGGAACCGGGTATAACGAATTCTATCGGTCCACCCGAGTCGATTGACGACATGGGTTGATGTTGCACCACATGAATATCGACGATACTGGTCTGAGTCGGAGGCACGGTGAAGATATCGAGTTCGCTCTTGAGTCCCTCACACGATTGTTTATAACGAACGCCATCGTCGTCGAATATATCGGCCTCGCGTGTCTTTTGGAAGCGGAGGCGGCGGCGGCGGCGGCGGCGTGTCTTGTTCGTCGTCCGTCTCCCGGCTGTACTGACTCGATTCGTAGGGATCGGGCGTCTTATATTCGGCTTACGCGCTTGTACGCCAGCAGAGGTCATGAGATGACTCAACATGTCTCTACCGGCAGCCATAACGCGACGTTTGGCGGACGTTTTGATGTTCTCCCCCGAAAGGACGTCGTCGGCTATGCGCGCGCCGGTCGACAGCGCTCTCTTTCCCAGCGCCGCGGCGCCTCTCTTGACGAGCGGCATGATGGTACGCAGTAGACCTCCGAATAGACTTCCGAGACCGTGTCCTCGTTGGTAGCGGGCATCTACAAAATAGTGAAGCGCGCCTCCCGCTTGTCGTGCGGAGTAGTCGTTGTAATTCATCTCTCTCTAGAACAGTGCCGTCCGTCGTCGTCGGAAATGAAGTGTCCTCGTCAGTTTTCCGCGTTCGAATGGCACGTGTCGACCGGTATCGTCCCTTATAAAGTTCTCGATCGTGCCGAAGTCTTTGCACAGGACGGGTAGGAACTGAATCTTTTGGAATGTCATCGTCACGGTGTCGCTTTGTCTACCGCTCACCGGAACGATACGTAGCAGCGGAACGTGGCTGTCGCCAACGATTCGAGATTCGATGACGCTCGTGTAGACGTAGAGCGAGTCGAAACCTCGCGTCATGTCCACCACGGAGTCGGCGTCGATCAACGTTTCCTTCTTCTTCTTCTTCGTCATATCTCCGTATAGTATGGTGTGACGGAAGCCTAGAATGTTCTTACACATATCCCCGCTCACTATGGCGTTCGACAGCAACACCACAAAAACCTTGTGTGTGATGGAGCTGTAGTATAGGCGCACGACATTATCCGGTAGCACTTTTACTATAGCTTTGTTTATCGCTTTGACGAGATTCTGCGGTCCGTGATAATATCCACCCTCGATCTTGGTTTTCGTGTAGTCATTTTAGCATTTCTGCTATTTCTAGATGGTTAAATCTACTTGCCTGAGGTTTAATTTGGGAAATGAGGAAGGTCAAGCCAGTAGATAGACATATTGTTGACCAACCGCCTTGATTACGTAATTACGGCAACTCGGTTGCAGATGCGCTCACTGGGGCGTGGCATTCTGTTGCTAGCATTTCTAGGCCAGCAGGTGGTTTCACTGTAATCTTAGAGGGTGTTCCACAATGCTTAGTTTGAATTGTACATTGCATTAGCCAATACAAATGATGGAAACCTGTCATATGATGTGTAATTAAGTCCGCTTATATAAACGTCTGTTGTACGCATTTCGCCATCTGGGCGCTGGCGAAGGACTGGGAAAGATCCAGGGTTGAACGAGACAGGTTGCCCTGCTGCCAAGAGAATGGCAAGTCAAGTCGTAAAGCGTGGTGGGAATCGTTAACGTGGGTTATGTTCCCAAGCTTTTGTGTGTGTGTAATATTCAGTGTCCAGAGTGACTGTTCGATCGAGCTTCGAAGAAGCCATGCCGCCACGTCAGCGGTATATTGAGATAACGTTCCGGTCGGCCCCAACGTATTTGCGTCGATGAGTTATAATCGCGACGCGCTCACCCAGCACGGGCCATCCTCGAACATCGGTCTCACAGCGACAATGTCAGAAAGATTGACCGAATGCGACTCGTAGCGGCCGGCGGTAAACGTATACTGCCAGGCGTCGTCATTCGCGCGAACCCGTTCATCCGACTTCTCGATCGTTTGCGACAGGGCAAGACCTCTCGATCGAATTCGTAACGGCCGGCGGTAAGCGTCTACTGCCCGGCTTCGACTACCAGTTGAACGTATTCAACTGACTTCGCAATCGTTTGCGACCGTGCGATAATTGAACGGACGCGACTCGAGAATTCGCGGCGTACGACAGCAATCGTCAAGTGTCTGGCATCATCACTCGTGCGGCCGAGATACACCGTTCTGATTGTGTTCTGAGCTCGGCGTGTTGACTTCAACGAACGTTCGTATATATTCGAGATAGGACTAGCCCAGTGTCAATGTCTATTTTCTGATTGAACGTATATATTATTTGCTGTATTATGATTGGTAGTTATCTGTGTTTTGAAGTGAGGTATTTTTACCCTTGAAGTATTCACATATATATGTATATATGTGTGTGTGTTGTAACAGATTACTGTAATGAGAGTCCGCGATGACTAGCTTATACTGTGTATTTATATTATGGAAGTTATTCTTAGATAACACGTGGCGCCTAGTGTATGGTCGTGTAGCGGTATAATCCACCTTAGAAAGGAAGTGGAATTTGATAATCGAAAGATTCAGTGTTATTGTTTATTATGTTCTATTAAGATTTGGTTACGGGATTTCTTTATTTTGTTAATCGAGATATTTACCAAAAGAAAGATATCTTGTAATAAAGTTTATTAAATTTTCCTCGTTCTTTGTTGCTTGTTCACGAAAACCGTTTGCGTTGACCTTGATATATAAGAACCCTACTAGACTGAGCCATCTATTGTACGGAGACCTCGCCAATCCGTGACAGTGATCTCCTGCTCGTCATCCTAATTTCGTAGCGCTATACCGAACCACGTGTCACTCTCTCTCACGTTGTACCAACTATGGGGATATATTATCTCCGCCAGACCACACTCCCACTGACCCCACAAGATGACACGTTGCGGTAGCGTCGTGATGTAGTGGGTCAACGTGTTGTCAAGATGCGTATGCATGGAAGCGTTGCTAGGTAGAGTCAGGTGTAAATCATTGGTGGTCATCTTGTCGCAACGTCGGACTGGGTAGCAGGTAACCAAACGAACTACTCAACAGGGCCGTCCACAGATTCGGGTTCTCGTGTCCGACAGATAGGTTATAGATTCTGACCAAGATGACACTGTACAAGACGATAACCTGACACACAAAAACGATATCCTCTTTGGGACACGCGGTGCCGAAGATGTGCCACGGAGTCCTCTCTTTCTGCGGCGGTGCGTCGACGTCTTCTTCGTCGACAACTGTTGTCGTCTCGTCCGTCATGAGTGAATGAATGACATCTCGTCGGACAGGTGACTAGTCTTTATAGTCCCACGAGGGCCTTGGCATCGATCCAGCTGTTGAATTTCGAAGGGTATCCAAATCATTTCACCAACACCTCCCTTCGCCTCCCTATCTTGCGTCTCTGCACTATCGATTCCACGCGGTAGAGTTTATCGATCGGAACCGTCACCTTCTGCAACTCCGGTTCGTATAAGGTGCCGTCCAGTATCTCTCCGAGATCGTTCGTTAGACGATAGACGTGCGGATCGGACGGATGCACCTCGCGTATGGTGAATATTTCTTGTGTCCAATTTGCCATGTAGCCTTTGTCGAACCGTCTCTTGAACTTACTGATACGTACGCGATCCGCCACGTGGTACTTGGGCATGCCCTTACCGTGATGACCACCGTACAAGCGCTACCACACCTTTTCCTGATTAGTCGCATTCACCTGCGACGGAGCCATCGCGATGCTGCGGTGGGGTGTGTCGTTGTATGTCCGCACCAGATCCGGAAGGATATCGATGTATCGCCACGTTTCTTTGTGTGTCAGGTGTCGCCTCATCCGCATCTTTAGTGTGCGATTGAAGCGTTCCACGATGCTCGTCTTGGTCTCCTCGTTGTAGGTGGAGAAGTGTTGGATACCGTACTTTTCCAATACACCCCGAACGCTACGGTTAAAGAATTCCAGACCTCGATCGGTCTGCAACGACAGCAGCCGAAAGCCGTCGTCGGTGAAGAGTCCGTCCAGCGCCTTCGACATAGTCGTCGCCGACTTGTTCTTCAGGGGAACGCATCGGGCGACTTTCGAGAAGATGTCGATCACCATGAGTAGGAACGTCGTACCGTCGTTTTCTTTTTTCAGACTGGACACGTCGACGAGATCGGCTTGCCACTGTTGATTCCGGCCTCCGACGACCACGCGTCTTCGCTTGAAATGAACTCTGACCGGTTTGCGTAGAGTATAGGTGTTCTGTTCCGATAGCCATTGTTCGTCGATCTTTCTCGGTACACGCTGTATAGGTCGGAAGGCGACTCGTCGCAAAGACGCGATACCCCCGTAACTCCCCACCTTAGTGGGATCGAACTAGACTTCCTGGAGCTTTTTCCGCTGAGGTGCCATAGTCGTATCAGATAGTCGACGGGGATCCCGGTCACGACGTAAAGCGTGGCGTAAGCGATACCGGTAAACAGACGAGTGCCCCACGACATCATGCGTCGTCGTCTTTAAAGACTCTCCCATGTCTTACGTCCTTCCGACGGTGGTCTAGGGAAGGCGGTAGACGAGTCCACCCGTTGACGACGCGCGAGGGGTGTCCACTGCAGGGTTCGTCGCGCTCTACCGACCGATCGTGTGGCCGCTTCCGCTACCGCGCTCTTCTTTTGCGACTGCTGAATGTGCCGTTTCCTGTCCTGGTTACCCACCAACTCCATGGGTACGTTCGAGTCACCGAGTTGACGAGCAAACACCTGCCATCCCGTCGGATTGCCGGCGGTCTTGCGCTTGCGCAGGACATCGTTTACGAGATCAACCACGTTACTTCCACGTACCGCTACTCCTTTGTGCATGAGCTCTCCGCGCGCGTTCCACGTGACGTCTCCTTTGAGACGTTCCATCAGTTGCGCGGCTTTGGTCCGAAGGGCCTTTGGAACGCTGTTGACGACTTCCGCTTCTATACCTCCCGCCCCCGCCGGGACAATTGCCACCGCCGCCGTGGCTACTGGCGATGAAGGAGGTGGTGGTGGTGGCGTCTCCACGTTCATCACGCTCACCGGTTCTCGAACGCGACGATTGGACAACGCGTTGTAGCATTGCAAAACTTGATTATACATGACAACCTTGTCTCCGTCGGTGAGATCCTGTCTGTCGAGTATGACTTTCATCTCGTTATCGTGGTCGTATACCTTCCGTGCTAGAGTATCCGTCGGTGGTGCACGAAGACTGTCCACCAATCGCGTATCTACCAAGGCCATCTTCCGTGCATGTTTCATCGCCGTCGTCTACTTGAGTAGCACCTCTTTGAGCAAGGGTAGAAAGACCGAACTGAACAAGGGTGCTAGGAAAGCCGACAGGAAACCACCGGTCTGGCCCTCTCCGACCTGGTTATTATTATTATTACCTCGACGACGAAGACGTCTCCCGACCGGTACGTTTCTCCATCCCAAGCCCTGCAGCAAGATGCGACGTCTCCTACCCGCCGACGCACCTCTCTCTGCCAACTCGCGAAGTTTTGTTTTGTACTTACTCAAACGTCGTCTCTGTACGGGAGTCAAGGGAATGTTCTTGTTCAATATATTGTAGGCGCACTCGGCCAATGCACACAATGTTGAGAGCCTGTATGCAGAGGATATGTCTCTTCACGAGCTCGGACATCCTGCGACTGAATAGACGATGTGCACGCGCAGTCGTCTTATACCTTGGGCTGGTACACGTACAGAACACCGTCGTCCGGAAAGATGGCCGTGCGCAGACGCATGTGTTCGGGTGTGTCCTGTTTCAGATCGATCAGGAGATAACCGTACGGTAATGACATGGCGTCTTTGAACGCTTCCTGTACAAACTTCAGGCGTCCCGGATACATCTGTCGCGCCAAGTGACCTATCTGCGACGCGTCGCGAGAATTCTTGAAGACCACCATGTATTGCGCGTTCAGACTGATCATGCGACTCTCCTTGTTTTTCGGGAAAAGGTTCTGCACGAGATAGAGCACGGAGGTGTTCTGATGATGACTCTTTTTCGTGAACAAGATCGTGACCCTTTCATCCGTTTCCGCCATCAGATCGTCTATAACCACGAGGTTTCGCTTCAATGCATCGAACGCGCCTTTCGGCAACCCTTCCTCGAATCGTACCAAGTCGTTGTCTATGGATGCGTAGGCGTTCTGCTACTCTCCATAACACCACGTGACCTTCTCCGGAGGCGGATCTATCATCGTTGCGGCGTGACGTAGAATGCGCATCACGAAGGTACTCTTACCGCACCCCGTCGGACCCGCGACGATACAGGTGAAGGGATGTTTCCATCGCGTATCCATAATAGCCGCGTCTTCTAGTAGTAGGCGGTTGCGTTCTCTGTGACGTTAGATGCGACGATACCTCCACCACACGAAGAGCGAAGGGGAACGTACAAGAAGACGTATAAGACGTACAGGTACACTCCGATCGTTCCTACTATCGATACTCCTACGACCACTCGCGTCCGTGACATGATGTTCTATGACGATCGATTGCGTGACATCTGTCTAAGTAACTTTTTTGTGTCTACTGTCTGCCTACTAACCACGTGACAGCTAAAAGGCGCCTATAACCCCAACTAACGTAGGGGCGCATTTCCTCTTTGTGTCAAAAGTGTTTCGGCGTAGACTTACACGACAATCGTCATCATCATCTTCACACGTCCACCGGTCCCGTTGTGACTCCGTCCTCGTGGACCACGCGCTTGGCGTAGAAGTAGGTCAAAGCCGCGCGTTCCTGCATGTACGTCAACACGGACGAGTGATTCACCAGGAACCCATGGTTCTTTCCGCTTCCGCTCCGTCGTTTGGTGAGCACGTCCAGGAACGTCTACTTGTCGATGGTGTTATCGCTTGTTCAGACCCTTGGTGCTGTATTTATCGACCGTACCCGAACAATAGTAGGTCTTGCTGCACAGACCCAGGAAACAGTCGCCGGACCATTCGACCTTGAAGAGTCCCGGTGTTCTCTTGTCGTACGTCCTGCGCGCCTCGCAACACGTCTCGGTACCGTCCCACGCACGTCCGGCCAGTCGACAGCGCACGTACTCCCTCCGATGATCATCGCAACATTCGGACGATAGCCATTCGGTGCGGTGACGAAAGTAGTCTTCGCGTAGTGCCGGGGTCACGAGGTCGTCGACGGACTCACCTGCTAGAGCCAAGTAGGCGCTGTCCGTATCGGTTTCGCAGTACTAAAACAGCGGACGTTCCACGTACCTGAACGTGAAGTAGTAGTAGAACTCCAACATGCGCAGTTTGGCCCACAGCAAAACGAAGAATCCCACGTCCGTGGGCAGGGTGTATTTGATGGTGCGCTTGTGCATCTCTATCTCGTACGCATCGTCGGTCACGACGTCGACTTGCCGGAAGCGACGATCGTTGATCGCGATCGACGCCCTCTTCTGCGTACAATAGGTGACTTCGCGGTGCCTATCGACGTTGGTTATAAATTTCCCATAGGAAGAATTCCCCATAAGTTTGTTGGTGTCCGCGATCATGGCCTTGTCGGGGGGGACGTCTCCTTCGCGACGCGCAGTGGACACCGCCTCACCGAATCGTCGGAAGCAGGCGATCGGTGTGTACTCGATGACCTGATAGACGTGGGTCACCTCGAGTCCGTGTTCCAGATACCATCGCAAGAGAGGTGTAGCGAGCAAGATCTTATCTCCACGATAACTTCCGACGAGCATGCGACGCGGGGTTTTCATGATGTCGTGTTCTTCGACGTATCGACGGTGTGTACAGTCCGAGGTCATCGTGGGTCATGTGAATGTTCTTGAAGATGAGCTGCATCTCGGCAAAGTGCGCGCGCAATTCCTCCGGTACACGAATGTCGCACTGAATCATTCCGAAAACCCTGCCATTACGTAACCCTGTCAGGATCTCTTGTGACGTCATCTTCCATGGCACGCATCGACGGCGGCGGCGAAAGGTGGCGTCCAGAAACAGTTTCACACACGGATCGCGTCTCGTTACCTTCCACTCACATTCCCACATCTCGACGACCCTGACGAAGTGACGAAGGTAGCTCGTGCTCTTTCGTGTTTCGCTGAGGAGTTGAGTCATGGGTTTCCCGTTGAGGTCGTTGACCTCAAGACCGGTGACATCCTTGATAGAAGCATCCGTGAAACTGATAGGCCGTCTTTGTTTCGCTGCACCAACCGTCCACCAGGAGTTTACCGATGCGCTTCTCTCGTCCTTTGGACTGGTGTCGTATGACGCGTCTCGTGCTTTCGGACTCCCACGACATCCATTCGGCGGCCATCTGTCCGGTGGGCTGTGCCGGTTCCGGTCGGAACTCCTTCTCTTCCCGTCGTCGCGTGTACCATCCCGTCGGCATGTCTTGCGATAGAGACCACAGGTACAATGCATTTGCATCTTATCCGACAATGGACTGACACGTTCGAGCCGTATCACCGAAATCGTTCCGACGTATCTTCGTAACCCCTTTCTCGTGATGTCTGGTGAAGACGAGTGAAGGTCCTCCGACGATGTTATCTCTGATCAGTTGATGGATATCCTTGTTCGTCTCGTTGAAGAGCGTAAAGAAGGTCTTCTCCGGTACATAGTTGAACAGGTGGGTCAAGATCAAACCGTGTATACTGATGGCTTGTTTGAACATGTCGAGACCGCATTGTCGGTAGAAGCAAACTATTTGTCGATGGCCTACAAGAACCGTACGACGTCTCTGTTGTTGTACCAGACGAGAAAATCTCGCAACGACTTCATGTCGTTGTCTCGCCACGCCTCTTGACACCGGGCATAGTCCTCGTCGGAAATACCATCGTTCTTCAGTCGACTGAAAAAAGCCTCTTTGGGAGGCACAGCGGTGTCGTCGAGTCTCTCCAACCTGTCCATGTATTCGTACGGGAAATGACCTTTTGTAACCTCGCAACCGTACGCTTTCAGGTACTTATCGTACAAGAATCCCGGGGTGATATAATGAGTCATATCGAGGAATTTCAGGTCATCCGTCGATAGACACATAAACGTGTTGCAGCGTTTGATCACGTGAAATTCTCCAGGATCCCCCTCCTCTCTTTCTTTCGGTGTGGACAGGAAGTAGGATACCAGGAACTGTTTGATGACGTTCAGATCGTACCTGCTCGAGGTGAATCCGATGACGGGCAACTGATAAAGCCAACCGTACAATTGACCCATGAGTGTCTTGTAGGGATTGGTCGGTTTTCGCTGAGACTCCTTGTCCGCCGCCTCCTCCACCGCCGCCGCCTCGTGCTCGTCCCAGGTCGCGATCGCTTCCGCGAGTTCTTGAAGGACGCTCTCGTAATCGTCTATCATGACTTCGTAGGCAGCATTGCTCATAGACTGAAGGATGGACATCATGTCGGACACCAACTTGTCGCTATCACCATCGGTGATAAGACATCGCACTTCTTCGAATCCAGGTACGTTACTCGCCAGTGACACACTCAACGGTACGTGACGAGACACCCAATGAACCTTATCGCTGTCCGATGGAAGATGTGACTTATCGAACCAGGACTCGAAGTCGAAGGTAGCGCGACAGGGGTAGTACCGCCAGCACTCGGGAACATGAATGTTTTCGTCGTCCAAAAGCTGGAAGACTGTCGGCGTCGGACAGTAGACACTACCGGGATAGATCTTTCGCACGCCACCCTTACACCTGCGCTCGTGTCTCTCTAGTTGGTACGCGTCTTTCCACAACGAGTCACCGCATTTCCTGCAACGATAAGAGTGACAGTACATGTTGACGTCTTGTATATAGGAAAAGTGTGTCTCGTGCATATTCACGTACAAGGTGTCATAATAATGACACAATGAACGACGTACGAGTTCGGCAGTAGCCTTTCCGCCTTCTACTTCCGTTGGTTCGATGAGGGTGTAGATGCACACGTTGATCTCAAAGGTGGTCTCGATGCGATAGAGGTCGTCCATCGTCACTCCCTCAAAGTCTTTCATAGACACTCCGTCTTGGTCGTACTTCTCGTAGAGTACCTTCACAGTGGGTTCCAGATAACGTGGGTCACATCCGCGATGCAGAGCCAGACAACGGAAGAAACACAGATTGTCGGTGTACTTCTTGTTGTTGTTGGCTTCTCTTTCCAGTCCGATGACGGCAATGTTCTTCTTGATGTACCTGGAAAGGGTGATGTCCACGCATCCTATAGGATGGTGTACGATGTGGTTGACGAAGAAGGTGACGTTCATGACCACCTCGCATACCCATTGACTGTTCGGACGTTGATTGATAGACCACTGCAACACGTCTGTTTCTCGGATACGCTCCAGAAATGCATCAAAGTCTTCGGCGTTGGTAATCAGACACGGTTCATCGAGGCAACGTCCGCAGCAGTTGCATGACAAATGATAGTATCTGTATATATTTGTGATCTTGTTCCTCAACACAAAACCGTAACTAAGGTTAATCTTAAAGGCGTGTTTCTGTTGACGAAACATGATCATCAAGGATGGTTCTAGATGAGTCGTGTCCGGTGTCGTCACCCTGTAATTGAAAGTGGATTGAACGGGTCCTCTGGTCACGTGGCTTCTGATGGTTGACCAGTGGTCTCGAACGACATCTCACAGATCCCTAGACAGATGATCGACCAAGGGGAGTTGTGGGGGAGGATGTATGGGATCGTCGTTGTCGTTGCGTGGTTGCTCTTCGCGTCTTGCTCGATTGGGTGGCTTCCTCTGCCTCATGACTTCTACTCGTCTTCTACATACCTTGATATGATGTAACAAGTGGTCACGTCTTGGGAATTCACGTACACAAGTCTGACAGCGGTGGGTATCGTTTTTCTGCGCGGGTACCCTACCACATGACGCCTTCATGTGACGTAACAAGGTGTATCGTCTCGCGAACTCTTTTGAACATACCTGACATCGGTGGGTGGTTCTTTTGCATTCAGCCACTCGCGACGTTGCTTTGTTGTAGTAGGCATGATCGTCTTCGACTCGTGGTGACTGAACTGATGAAAGACTTAGATGTATGTGACGTTGCAAATCGTCGTATGTATCACTGACGATACCGCAGTGGCGACAAACGTGCTTCTTCATAAAGACACATCCACATACAACTGAAGGATGAAGGATCGTTGCCTATTTCTATATATCAGACACTATGTGATGACGTCACTCTATATAGGGGACAGTATGTGATGATGTCACTGTGGCTACGTATAAAGTGTGTGTGTGTGTGTGTGCGTCTACGTCGTGTAAACATTGTCTATATAGGGGACACTATGTGATGACGACACTGTGGCTAGTGTGTGTGTGTGTGTGTGTGTGTGTGTGTGTGTGTGTGTGTGTGTGTGTGCGCGTGCGCATCGTATACCGCAAAGTCACTCTTTGAAACGAAAGAACAACGGACAACCGAGAAGTCTATTACATGTACCTTTATTTCTATGATACTATCAATTACAATATTCAAAAATCGAAAACTACTACTACTACTACTACTACTACTACTATGTTAAGGTTACTATGATCAGGCGCCACTAACCCCAAACACCGTAGGGGTGCATTTCCTCTTTGTCATAGCACCTTTCGTACAACTAGTTTGTGTCAAAATCGACATGATTATATAATTCTCTACGGATAATAGACGTCACGGCGTTAATATGATCATCCCGGATAATATTCCGGGCGATGTCAAGACAACAGTGTCGTACCGCTTCTTTCATTGTACGTGGTGTTGACGAATACATTGCATTCGACAGACGTGCAATGTCTCTCTGTAGACAGGCTATAGACTCAAACGGTTCTCTATAGCCTAAAGACATACAGTCAAGGAATGTCGACCATATCAAGTGGCCATCGGAGGATAGACCGAATATCGATCTATCCGTCCGGAGGTCTTCGTATTCTGATGTTGTGACGTCGTCGTCGTTATCACAAGTCATCTCTAACGGGATGTCAGAAGATGGTGACGCGGTGACATCATCATCACACGTCATATCAAGTGTTGGTGACGTCGTGTGAGGGCGCTGCTGACGGTGGTGCAATACCTCGAGAAGACGACGACGTAACGGTACATCGACACGCCTTCGACGCGGGATCTATTTCATTGGTGTGTCATCATCGTCGTCGTCCATATACGCGCGACGCATGCGTCCTAATTAACCATCATCCTATTAAACACATTAAAAAAGAACAAGATTATATGATAATGATGATGAGTATACGTGACATTTTTTTAGATCACGTTAGACGCCAATGTTAATTAACACACAGGTGATCTCTCGTCAGACGCCAGTGTTAGCCCACAAGTGCGCTGGATGGCTTCGACACGTGGTATAGTATCATGTGACCACGCTGGAAAGTCCGCTTTAAATCTCATATGTTTCACTGTCCACCTCAAAGTGTCGTAGATAATTTCACTGCTCACTCTGTACATGTTAACTTCTTGATCTTCGTAGTGTTGGCTACACGACGAATACAGGCGTTGGCTGCAGTTGTGGACAACAAGTACAAGTCCTTCATTTCCTCCGTAAGGTCTTCTTGTTTTTTTAGACTATCTCTCGCCGGCAAGGCTATACCTCGCGCATGCAGATTTTCTTTCACTCGTGGGATGGTATAGTCACCCCACTCCGGTGTATGCGATGCATATCCGATTTAGTCCACTGCCTCATACAGAGCATTCAGGATCTTGGTGTCATCCATGGTGTACAGTGACTTGCATAGACCTTCGTAGTTACGACACAGTGTTTTGGATGCGTAGAGCACGCAGGCGTTGGAGATAGTCGCTATAAATACATCTTCGTCTATCATTTCCTCCGAGCGTTTTTGAATGGCATTGACCTTCTCTACAATCTCCCGTAAATCACTACTACTACAGTCAACAACATCATCGTCGTCACTAGATCATCTACACGACCCACATAAAATGACACTTGCCTCATCATCAGCATCACTGACATCTGAATAACTCAGATGTCTTTTCAAACTTTGCGATCCCTCGGCTGGCGGTGATTTGACATCCTGGCTATCATCATCCATGCACGATGACAGGTGTTAAAACTACAACATAGGAAATTACAGCATGATCATTTCCGGTCACAACAGACCTTGCTGCAGTTACTGTTGAATCACTTCCAGTGCTGTCACGGAATAGTTCACGTAACCGGCTTTTGATGACTTTCTGATAGTCACCCTAGCCTTTTTGACGTGCAGGACGCTCAATACACGATGACGCTCTTCCTCTGTTCTCATTGACATATAGTCATCGGCCGACACATCGCCCATAGCCCGCCGGGCTAGGGCATCGAAAACTGTGACCCACAATTCAGTGCCTTTTCGGTCACTCAACAGGATGCCCATGCAGTATTTATATACAGGGGCCCCCTTTTGTCGTCCATGAACCGGACATGCCATGACGGCGTGGTGACCGTTCGTTTCAATTAGTACTTTGCGGGTACAGCTACGGCACGATGGATAACATACACATTTCTGATTCAGAACGCATATTACAATATTCAGTGGTCTAACAAATGGATAGCAACCATCACTTACTGTTTCGAGGGCTGTCAGGTCGATCGTGTTGTCGGAGGTTGCGTTAGCGGTCGCCATCTTGTTACTGACTCACGAGGAATGCTAGAAGATGATCGAACGATTGAGAGCGAGAGTGTTATGTTTTCTAGACGATTTAGCCTGTGTTTATATACACAGAAAGTGTCCAGTCATCAATCTTGTGACTGTTAGGCGGGACGTTAAAGATAAAGCTGTCAGTCATCTATTTTTACGGAGCAAACAAAGAAAGTGGCCAGTCATCGATCTTGTGACTGTAGGCGGATGCAGTTGGCGGATGAAGTCATCTATTTTTACAGAGCAAACAAAGAAAGAGTCCAGACATCGATCTTGTGACAGTAAGGGGATGTTAAGTGGACGATAAGACAGTTAACGGATGGAGTGTTTCTCTGACTTAATAAGATGTCCAGGATGTAGTTTAGTGAAGACAAAGAAGCACGGGGTCATACATCCTTTAACCGTAAACAGACGCCTCGTTAAAAACAGGAAGACGCTGTAGTAAATTAGATGACTGTTCCGGGACGGGAAACTAATTATCAGTCACAAGACGCCTCGTTAAAACAAAACGGGAAGAGGCGTAGCCAAAATAGATGACTGTTCCACCAAGGGAACTAATTAGCCGACTCGTTATGACACAGGAAGTTGACTGGCTGTTTTGAAAGTTCGTGTGTTAACTTTTCAATTCATTTAATATCAACAACAACAACAAAGATGGCTGGAGTTATACCATGGGCTGAGTTACGTGAAGAATGGATTCAGAAAGAGATATAAAAGAAGAAGAAGATGTGAGTATCTGTTATTTACTTGATGTCATCCGTTTTATGACTATGTATTTACTTCATTCAAGTAATTACACAGCGTTCTTAGAAGTTCTTCATATAAGCTACCTGTATCGTACATATTTAACCACTAGTTCTGCTACATATATCAAAACTTTAAAAAGTATATAGTTACCCATAATTATTCATTTATCACATCTAACAGTTGTCTATATCATCTTTTTAGCGCTGCTAAAGAAGACGGCGAAGAGGAAGAAGAGGAAGAAGAGGAAGAAGAAGAAGAGGAAGAAAGGGATTACAAAACATCAGATGAGGAGTGCACGTAAGTGTTCAAATTTTTATTATTATTGTTGTTGTTGCTTTGTTGCCTAGCAGCACTATGTCAAAGACGAAATGGATAAATGAGAATGTTTTATATTGTTTTTTCAAGTTCTATCCTCGGTAACTTCTCTCTCTCGGGCTAGGTAGAACCGTGTACATTATTCATATGAACTAGTTCTGGCCTTGGTGACTTCGAGATGGCTTGACTGACTATTCATAGACGTCCTAGTTAGTTCTCTCCTTGGCAACTTCCTCTTACATGTCACAAGACGCCTCGTTAAACACAGGATGTTACATAGTAAAAATAGTTGCAGGACGGGAAGTATGCGTCACAAGACACCTCGTTAACAGGATGTTACATAGATGACTGTTTTCAAGATTTCGTTTATGTGTTCAGTTTTACTTCCTATTCATAGACGACCTAGTTCTGGCCTTGGTGACTTCCTCTCTCTCTCTCTCTCTCTTTCTCTCTCTCTCTCTCTCTCTCTCGCCCTAGCTTGACTGACTAACAATGTGTACATAGGTGACCTAGTTCTGGCCTTGGTGACTTCCCTTCATCTGTCCACGCTCTCAAAATAGCTTGTGGTTGCCTAGCAACGCTGTGTCTGGTTATAGCACTGTATGTGTGCAACATTTAACGTCTCCTTGGTATAGTTTTCAAGTTTTAATATTTACCTTACAGAGAAGAAGAGCTTCTTGACGAAAATCAATTTCTCTTCTATCCAACCCACCGGGAGCTCAAGAAACGCCCACGTATCGAACCACCGTCACCGTGGTACGATGTTGAATCGCCACCTCTACCGCCTCCTATTGACACCGGAGACCACGAAAATTGGTCTTTTAGTGATGATGGTGCAGATGATGAAGGATATTCCTGTATGGATGACTAATCCAAAAAACACTTTTCTACCTGTATACAATAAGTAAATAAAAAACATTTTCCTACTTTGATGATATGTTGTTGGTTATTATTATTATTATATTATTATTATATCATTCTTTCATGAATACAGAAGATATATCAAACCTCTATTACACTAAATACCGCTAGGGGTGGGTTAGATTCACTTCTTACCGCTAGAGGTGGGTTAGATTCACTTCTTACCGCTAGGGGAAGGTCAGGTGACAGAAACTGTGTCAGCATAAAGAGCCTATGTCAGCATAAAATGCCATGGGAGCACATGCACCCGTCAGTTTACGTATTACCAACCACTAAGGTACTACTCACCTCGCCACCAAACTCTGTTGTACAAAGACATAACTTGGATCATCATCTTTATGCTGATGATATTCAGATCTACATTTCATTGGCTACCCCGGATACAAATCGCTTCCTTAACCAACTTAGTGATTGCCTTCAAGATATCTTCCACTGGATGACTGACAGCAAGTTGAAATTAAATGCAAATAAAACTGAATTGATCATTATTGGTACTCCAATGCAGCGTAGTAAACTGGAAGGTTTTTCCCTACGCGTAATTTGAATCGGTATATCACGCCAGCAACCTCGGTGCGGAATCTAGGAGTCATCTTTGATAATAACTTCAACTTCCCACAACACATATCTCAAACATGTCGTTGCTGTTTTTATCATATTCGTGATCTTCGCCGTATTCACCGGTGTATGTCATTTTCTGTTGCTAAGACTATTGCAACAGCGCTTGTTAGCAGCAGACTTGACTATTGCAATTCCCGCCTTTATGATGCCAGCGATATCACAAAACTTCAGCGTATCAAAAATTGTCTAGCAAGAGTAGTTACAAGATCTCCTCGTTTTCTCGCTCTGTACCACTTTTGAAGTCTTTGCATTGGCTTCCTGTACGATATCGTACAATATTTAAGATCTGTACCATTACATATCAGGCAATGTCCAGTAAGCAACCATCTTATTTGCGTTCATTGCTTACTCCTGTAAGAAAACCTACCCGGGTTCGATCATCTAGTTCTGACCTAATTTTTGTTCCTAGAGTCAACACTAACATTGGAATTAATGCTTTTTCTGTTGCTGCACCAACTCTTTGTAATATGCTCCTTCTTAGTGTTAGATCAGTTGAAAATAAAAAAAAATTCTGTCGTCATTTAAAAACGTATTTTTACAACCTTGCTTATCCACCGTAGCTCCCTAGCGCCTTGACCCATCTGTTGACAACTGGAAAACTACTTTTGGATTTTGAGATTGACCAATCCTTTTGTTTTGATGCGCCTCTGATTTGGCAGGTTGGTTATGTAGCATAATAGCATAAAATAACATTTCCAAGTACGTCTACACAGGCGTGTGTGATGTTGTTTTTAAAAGGGTTTCCATGAGCATGTTGTTAATACATGGTAGGATTTACTTTAAAAGGAAAACACACTTCAACATAACGAGGCCATGCGTGGAAGTAAATAATGTAATATACTAACGTGACATAGAAAAACGCGTAACAGTATAATTATTATATGTAATATTTCATGTTCATACGAAAATGCCCACCCACATATCGCCCTACAAAATAATGACCGATTCGTCAACGACGAAGCGCGTGCGAATTTACGCATAATTACTTCATGAATATTAAAGAGGACCAGGAAGTGAGGCGTTTAAATGCTTTCATTGATTATAAATCGTTTTAATTTAATTTAACTGTTTTTATTTCGAACATGCATACAAATGATTTGTCCATCAACATAACGCCTATCATGTATAATAAGGCGCCATAGTTTTGTTTTCGCGCACAAATGTCTATTAAGAAAAAAAATGTATATTGATTAGATAGGAGAGACCCAAACCAACTTGCATGGAACAAAGATAGCGATACGCAGTGCTCTATCTTGTCGATTTATTTTTTAAAGTTTTTCTTATAAATGAGTAGGTTTCTGTCATCATAAATGTATACTTAGATAGTATATATTGAAATGTGTGTCAAACAACAGCTGCGTTTCATTTCCCCTTTAGGCAATTGGAAACTATGCCTGTGTATACATCTGCATTGTGTTTGTGCATAAAGCAGACTGGGGTAGAACACACCTATAGTTGATGGTATATCGAAAATGATCAACACAATTATCTTCAGTGAAGACAATTATTAAATATATATATTTCGAAAATATATCTGATGTTCCTACAATATATGCGTAGGCAATTGCTGTCATAAAAATACATTCGCACATAAACATTTTGGAATATATGTCTTTCTAATTAAATGTAATAATAAAATAATTGTATTGATAAAGCGCCGTATATCAGGAATATAATTCTGCTCAGAGGCGCATAAAAATATAATATTGTTACAATATAAATATACAATTGTTTGAGCTTACATGATAAATATATTACATAAGATACGTAAATTATTATGTAGAAAATATAAGGCTTCTAAAATTCGTAATGTATAAGCGTAACTTATCCATAATAAATTAATAGTAAAGTAAACTAATCAATTAATAATAAAATAGGATAAGTCAATAATTAATAATAAAATAAGATAGTGAAATAATTTTGAAAAAACCCCACATAATTATGATTTAGATAAATGCAATATAGTACATACTACAAGTAGTCGACAAATGCGGCTTTAAAAAGATATGGTTTCAAATGTGACTTAAAAAGTTCAAGAGAGTCTATCAGGCGCGGACAGTCCGGCAGATAATTCCACAGGCGCGGTGCCGTTACTGAAAGGCCTCGCCGACCATATCGTTCTAAATTGTGGCGGCGTACTTTCAGGAGTCGGCTTCCGGCGGAGCGAAGCTGGCGGCCCGGCGTGTATTCAACAATCATGTCATCGATGTATTCAGGCGCGAGGTCGTGCATCGCTCGGAAAGTCAACACAAGTATTTTGTATATTATACGCCATCGAATGGGCAACCAGTGTAGTGCGATCAACACAGGCGTGATGTGGAGGTGATATCGGCGTCGTTGCTGCGTTACTACACGCGCCGCTGAATTTTGCACCTGTTGCAATTTTTGTGGCAATCGCTCGTTGATGCCAAACAACACCGCATTACCGTAGTCCAGCTTTGAGGTGACTAGAGCATGAACGATGGTTTTAAATGCATCAACGGTCAAGCAATGTCGTATCTTGGCGATGCTGTGCAGCTGGAAATGTGCCGCCTGGCACGTACGAGCAACTTGCACCGACATATCCAGCCCACTGTCCAAGAAAACGCCGATGTCTCGTGCTGTCGGCTGTGGCGTTATGTCACACCCACACACGTCGACTCTCGTAATCGCAGGAGGCGCTTTGGTGTTAGGTGCGTAGAAGACAACTGTTTCGGTCTTTGCCTCATTTAGTAACAGTTGATGGTTCGCCATCCAACGTTTTATGTCGATGGTGCATTGTTCGATACGGCAGTTAGCATTGTCTGCATCACAGGGCTGATCACGTGAGAAATCAACATAGAGTTGAGTGTCATCGGCGTACATGTGGTATTTCAAACGGTGTTTAGCGAATATGGCAGTGATTGGCATACAGTATATTGTGAACAGTAAGGGACCAAGAACCGATCCCTGAGGCACACCATAGCTCAACAATTA
>OZ023213.1:3198382-3335498 GCA_963995525.1 Escarpia spicata
AATGGATATAACTTTATCTCCTAATGAAAACACAGAGAGTAATATGAATGACACATTAACCACAAAAACATGGAAATGGAATGAACGTGTGTTATTACAAAAGTAGGAGGGCAGTATTACCAAAACTTATGGAAACCTGAAGGAAAATAAAAAATAGGACGACCCAAACAATTTGGAGAAGAAATAAAGAGGGATACTAAGCAAAATGCACCAAAGCTGGTGACAGGCAGATAACCAAATTGCACAGCTAAAGAACTGGAGATATCTCGTTTCTGATTTATGATAACACATATACTATACTATCAATATTAATAATACTAATAATACTTATAGTTATACTCATAATTATACTTATACTTGTACTTATACTACTACCACAACAACTACTACTACTACTACTAGTACTACTACTACTACTACTACTGCTGGTGCTACTGCTACTACTACTACTACTACTAATAATAATAATAATAACAATAACAATAACAGCAATGTAATAAAAGTGGGAGTTCTTCAATGAGCGATATTTAAATTCAATGGTTAATCAATTTGCTCACACATAAAAATCTTAATTTTTAAAATGTGTCTGTAGGTGAGTATGTCTTACGTTCAATCAACCCTTAGGCGTCGTCAGTACTGTTTCAGCCATGATGGATCCGACCCTGTTGTGGGTACGCGCCCTGTTGACCGTAGCCCCCTGAGACCACGTAGGGGCTTGGCTGCGCCTGCAGCCCGTGCATGGGAATCACGACTGGAGCACCGATCGTCGTCATCACTACAGGCTGGCTAACCTGCGATCACAATGAATGTGTCCATCATTTTACTTATTGCCTACCAACAAGGTCCGTCAAGCTTTCAAAATGGCGAGTGAACATGTGAAAATGACGAAGATTAAATTTTTTAGTGATTGCTTTAACGAAAATATTTTGCAAAGATGTATTGTGTCATTAACATTGTGTTTTGGAATTAACATAAATTATTATGAGTAACACACGACGGCAAGTGTTCTCAAATATTCAAATATTCATCCCATTCTGTAAACTGTTGAAATACGATGGATATCACTACTCATTTCTTGTTTCCTGGACATACCAAAACATTATTTGCCATTTCTATTGTTACATTTTCTTTTTAAGATCATATATATATATATATATATATATATATACATGTTATATCACGTAAGACAAAGCCAACGTAAGTGAAACAGTGAAACAACAAACTCGATGTAATTTTGAAACTGTATTGGTGAACACCTGCAACATAATATTTATGAGAATAAGAATTAGTCGAACGCATTGAAGGTGTTCTAGTTACCGAATTGGTTCTTCCGCAGCAAGTGACGCTACACCCGATGGCAGATGTCCAGATGGTTACGATGGCTTGAGCCAAATACATGAAGAACGTCAGGTAACAGATGATGAGTACGGCCACCAACTACAATGACAAACACAAGTGTATATTATATGTGTGTGCGTGCGTGCGTGCGTGCGTGCGTGCGTGTGTGTATATAAAAGACACAGAAAATAGGAAGGCCACGGAAGAAAAGGAGTGACCAAGTTAAAAAGGACAATGGGCTCCCACTTTTAACAGCAGAGCGGAGTGCTTTAGACAGTACGAAATAGATTGGTCTAGGCGTTTAAGTCAAATAAGTCAAGAATGTCTTAAAAGAAACTTACAGTGTATATGGAACCGACGTCGCTAAATGCTAACCGATCAAACTGTTAATATGTACGCATCGTCTCTGCACTTCCATGTACAAACGCCTATACACGTGCCAACATTTTAAGTAAACGTATTTACTCACGAAATTATGCACGGCCTTTTCTTCGTCTGATCTGGTGTAGTAGATGAAACGGCTACGCTCAGTTAGAGCAACAAGTGCGTGCACAGCAGCAATGGCAATCACATACACGATAACGCAGATGACCGCAATAATGGCAACGATGATATTCAACACCATGGATGCGATGATCTAAGAACAGACAAAACACAAAGGTAGTTAAACCTTACAACAACACACAACATATTATGAGATGTCACCTACAACAGCGGATTATACAAAGGAGGTAAATGGGTATACTAGCATATACCACAGTGAAGGTTATAAGTAACAACAATACATAACACATTGGAGGATATCACGTACAATTACTTATACCACAGTAAAGGCTAACATGTACAACAACTTATACCACAGTAAAGGCTAACATGTACAACAACTTATACCACAGTAAAGGCTAACAAGTACAACAACTTATACCATAATGAACATAGCCCGAACAACTACATATGTTGAACACTCTACTCACCACACATCTATTGCCCTTGACACCAGCAACAATCGCACAAATGCCGGCTGGCAGGTACTGCAACATACACCATAAATGTACACGTACATCCATACGTACATAAGTACATATGATATTATATTATATATACTACCAGTTTGGAATGTAGCGGATTGTGGGAACTACCTTTCCGATACTGGTCGGTATGTTTTCTCCGTTCCATTCTTATTCCGTACCGTTTTTCTTAGTAATGGCAGGATCATCGTTTGAATAGTTAAACATGATGTATGCGAACGAAGAAAATTTTATTCAAATAAGTCTAAATTAATGACGATTTTGCCCCATCTATAAAACTGTTTTTTTTTATACAGTATTACTGGCACACAGTGAACGTACGAATCATCAAAACATACTTACGAGAGCGCAGGCGATAAGGCTAAACAGCATGATCCCGTAGTAGTTTCCGGACGTATACCCTGTCCTTGAGTTAACGTAGTTTTGCGTCACCACAACTCCTACGATGCTGAGGATAAACGTGGCAAGGACAATGATCAAGTGGAAGATGCCCAGAATTAGCGATGATTTCTTCGAATAGTTAGGGTATGACGATCCGTCGTGCCTAGGGGCAACGATTACGTTTTGTGTTGTCGTTTGCATCATCTTGTCCCGGAGAGTGGACGACTAAAGCAGTGTCAAACCAACGGACTGTGACGGAGTGAGTGGCGTGTGCGCTGATGGAGCGTGATTGCAGAAAACCTGAACAGAAACAGGCAATACAGTGTAAATAAACATATTGTACTGGCACCCATTTTGAAATTGAAGTCGTCCTGTCAGTTTCAGTGTTTACTTCGTTCTATTTGTGCTGATAACATAATTGTCGTTCAAGTGGTGATTCAAAAATGACATTCTATGCGGATGTGTCCATTGCGCCAATTTTAAAACTCAATCAATTAAGTACCTTTAAAACCAACATAACTACAATTGTTTACGAGATGGTTGCCAGTCTCTCCTGCCTATGTCCATTTTCAATATATCTGATTGATAGTTTTGAGCAATTTGAGTCATATTTATGGTTAATGATTATTTGTAGACAAAATAGATGCCACGGGTATAACTCATAATGGATGCTGCACGTACATAGCTCAATAATTGCCAATTCATTTTGTCTGCAGAGCATCTTTGCTATGAGCAGTGATTCATATTGTCATCTAACCATCCCTGTAATTGCGTTGACTGTTAGGACCACGAGCATATTGTAGTTAGCCCGTGTGACCATTTGAGAAGTGTCATCGAATGGCGCAGAATGTCAGAAGATTGAGGTTGATTGTGTATGTGTTGAGAAACAAAACGGAGACAGCCAATGTCTGATTGCGTTAAATAGATGCGGACAGTGAGTCGCCCTAAGGTAACGTGACCAATCACAAATGAAAAAGAAAAGACAACAACTCTGGACTCAATGAAGACATTGTAGACATTACATTCATAGGCGCTGGAACCGGTGGGGGCTGGATATAGGATTAGGCGGCATGAGTGATCTTGAAGCCGTAACCTTCAGTGTCAACCTAAACCCAGTTCGCGACAGGAAACCACCACACAAAGTATGCAAATCCGCAGACTGAGGCAAACTTAATTACAGCATAACCCAATTATCAACAGAGTACTTTGACATGGACTCCAATTCCCAAGAAAATACCACAAACTGGATTTGTTTTCGGACACAACTTGCCACACTAATCAACGATAGATCCCTAGTCGCAACACCAAAGCAAAAACCCACCTTCCCGGATAACACGGAAAGTAATAAGAATGCAATGAAAACGCAACAAAAGCCACAAAAAAAGCAAAACAAAATGTACTTAATGGCGACTGGGAAAAACTTAAAGAACTCCGACCACAAGCCAGTAAGGCTGCAGCCAAATCTTACAACGATTACATAAACAGTAACATTGGAAACTGCTTAAAAAAACCTAGAGAATTCTATTCATTCATCAAAACAAACAAACGAAAAAACATTGGCATTCCCACACTGCAAGTAAATAAACAACCAATTATCATCACAAAGCAAATGCATTGAACAACCAATTTAGTTCCGGCCTGCATACAGGAAGTGAAAATATGGCTCCATGGCAACGGACTCGTGATAAACGACACCAAATTCGAAGCCATTGCCATCCGTTCGCCAAGTCTGCGTACTCCTATATCGTTAAGCTGCGTCATCATGTGGCCAGTTCGTTGACACCTCCTCCGTTATCCGAGGTCTCGGATTCGTCATTGACACTGATCTATCGATGGCGTCACAAGTAGCGAACGTATGTCGCAACGCCTATTATCACCTGTCACAAATTGCAAAGATACGAGATTCTGTTACCACCAGTGCATGTAAGAGCCTGGTCCACGAACTAGTGACATCGCGACTTGACTATGGTAATGCGATGCTTTTCGGAATAAACGATCGTCACCTGCACCGTCTGGACATGGTCCAGTGGTCTGCGACTCGAATTGTTACGCAGATTCGGCGGGGCGATCGGCAGTCCATAACGACAATACTGCGGAAACTACACTGGTTGCCTGTTAGGAGGCGTATTGAGTTTAAGATACTCGTCCTTGTGCACAGGGAATTGTACGATGGTACGCCTGAGTACCTTGCGGCACTATTACACCAATATACACCACGCCGTTCCCTACGCTCTGCAAGCGGGTTACTCTTGCAAGTTCCTAGAGTGAACTTAGAACGTTTCGGCCGCCGTGCATTTGCTTGTGCTGGCCCCACTCTGTGGAACAAACTTCCCATGAACATGCGCAACAACGGCAATCTCCCTCAATTTAAGAAACAACTAAAGACACTGTTCTTCTCCACTTAATGGGTTTTACATGACTGACATTGGACGTTAACACACACATATTACATACTATCTTATTTATTATCATTGTAGTATTCATTATTTATTATCATGGTATTTCAAACACTTAATATTACTTTTAACGAATGCAGTTTAATTTGTAAATATATATTTAAAATAATTTACACAGAGGAACATTCTACAGTTTTAACATGTTTTATAGCCTATCGTTATTCTTATTTTATTATTTACGTGAACTAATTATAATTTTAAGCTATTTAGTATATTAATGCTTGTACACACCCGTGAATGGGGCAACCGGTGTCAACATAAAGTTTTTTATTATTATTATTATTATACTTTTCAAAACTGTACTAATAGTGCATTTGTTTGGCTATTCAAATATTTCTTTTTATAATTCCATTGTAAGTATGCAAATTAGTTTTGTGTATAACGTATTGTTCTCTATTTGTATGTGTTTGTTTCAGTTTTAAATATAATTTATATCTTATATTTATCTCATCGCGTTTTTTTATGCTTATATTTATTAAATTTCCTTATCTTAGTGGGTAATAATTTGTTTATAGCAGTGGTAACAATTTCTTTTCTTCAAATATATTGTAGTTATCATCTGGATCTGCGTATACGTCATTGTAGATTATTGTAAATATTTGAGTGTATTAGTTCTAATTTAAATTTATTAATTGCGTCAGGACTGTTTTGTTTAATTTGTTTAAACTTGGGCGGAGTTTTAACAGTTTTAGCATAGTCCAAGGAAATAAAGTAAGGAAGTTGATCATATATGTTGCTTATTAATATACCAGCTGAGGATTTGAAAAACTGTTTCGACGAGTTACATGAAAAATTATCTATGAGTGTGCCATGGAAGTTTGAAAGTCTAGTTGGTAAACTAATTTTGGGATAAAACAATGTCAAGTGATTGTGTCAAAATATTCACTAATTATGGGATTATCATTTATTTTCAGTAAATCTATATTATAATTTCCTGCAATTATAACCTCACTTTTAAATCTGTTCAGTTTCACTTACTTATTAGCATAGTCATCAATAAATGTTCGGAATTTTTTATTGACGTCTCTGGGGGGTCTATATATATTTCCAAGGTAATGTTTTTCTTCATATTATACCATGTCATTTCGAGAAATTGTCCGTCCCAAATGTTAGTGTTATCATATATGTTTATTGTTTTGTGTCTGTATTTATTACTTAAATATATTGCTAAACCAGCGTGTGAACTATATGTTTTATCTATACATATCAGCGTATAACCGTCTATATGAAATAATGATGTATCAGATTCATCAGCAAGCCAGGTTTCATGTAAACAAAAAACACTTATTTCAACTGTTTCTAAATGTTTCTATATTTGTCTTAATTTAATGAAATTTGGCATTTAGACTCTGACAATTTAGACTCAACACAAAAAGGTATCATGATACCTCTGTAAATAATAAACTCCAATACACAAAAAAGCTAACCAAATATCTCACCCCGCAACAAACCAATATCCCCTGTAAAGTCAAGGAACACATTATAAGTAATAATATATGGAAACACCTGAACAAACACAACATCATCCTCCACTTTCAAGATGGATTCCTGTCAGGATAGTCTTGTGAATCTCAACTCATCGAGACAGTCCATGACTGGATGACTGCTATGGACACCAAGACACAAATTATGCAATCCTGCTTGATTTTGCCAAAGCTTTTGACAAAGCCAACCACAAACACACAAAACTGGATCAAATAATTTCTGTCAAACCATAAACAACGAGTTTCAGTAAATGGAGTTCTGTCGGAAACAACAGATGTTACATTTGATGTTCCACAGGGCTCAGTCCTAGGATCAGTTCTCTTCCTACTCTACATAAATGACATAAACAAAAACATCCAATCTTCCGACGTCTCTTTGCAGACGACAACATTATATATCGTAAAATCACTTCCAAAGCCGATCATGACATTCTTCAAACTGACCTGATCCAACTCCAAACATGGTCTGACAAATGGCAAGTGGAATTTAGCATTTCTAAGTGTGTCCTCCTCCCAATAACAAACAAAATTAAACCCATACTATACCCATATTTACTCTTCGGCATGCCATACGCTACAGCATCCAACCAACCGTATCGCGGATTAAAATTAGATTCAAAATGAACCTAGAAAAGTCACATCACCGACATAATTTCCAAATCCTCAAACGTCTTAGGTATGATTAAAAGAATCCTTGCTCTTCAAATAGCCATGATATACCTTCCTCTGAGCACACCCAATCAGCCTAATTGCCTTTCAATAATTTATTAATTTTAGCAATCCAAAGTGCATGTGTACAAACACCAGAAATTCCTGCGTTAGCCCAAGGTTAGGTTGTTCGGAATATCCGACCTAACCCCAATATTTATGAAAGGAGGCTGCATTTTCGGGAAGATATTATCGGTGAGGATGTAGATAGAATTTGTCCCCACTATTAGGAAAGAGAGTGCACGTTTGGTGCAATTTGATGTTTTTGGCGAACGTGAAGATTTTTGTGAATAGCCTCAAAGTTGGGAGTTCAATTGGAGGCTTCTGGAGACCCTCAACATTTGTTTTGGCGATCCTCGGGGGGATATGCAAATTGAGGTTTTTGGAGGGTCTCAGGGAGGGTCCAAATCGAGATTTATGGAAAGCCTCAATATTGTTTATTTGGCGAGCCTCAAGGAAATGCAAATCAAGGTGACGTTTCTGTTTCAAATATGATGAACGTCGCCGTGAAAAATATTCAACAGCAACCCCCCGTGTTCCGATACGACAGCGGAGTTATATTGAACATGCGGCTCACCCAATATTAATTTCGTTCCGGCGCCAGTGATATGAAATGTTCTTATTTGGTATGACTCTCTTCATAGGTACATTAAACTTCATGTATTTATTAGTAGCAACCAGTGGTAGCTCAGCATGCCACGATGAGGACGATATTTATCTTCTTGACCTGTGTAGAACGACCCAATTGGGAGACCTTAAACTGCTATGTAGCAAAAAACAAAGCCAGTACTTTGCGTGGTACCTCGGTCTGATTTCCAAATTTTACCACTCCTCCGTTATATTGTTTCTGGTTCCTATTTTCGCCATTGATTTGTTTATGGAATGTTTGATGCTAAAGATGCCCTTCAGTGTAATTCCAAAACGTACTAGTCTGCGGTTGTGACGCAGTTGTTTCCTATTCCAGCTGGCTTTTAATTATTTGAAAACGAAGGAAAGTGAATGATGTGCATAATTTTGCCAGCACTAAACATTGCCTTAAAAAGATTGTTGAGATGTTGAGCTGTTATATTAATGTGATACATCAAAAATATCACAAACAAACCTCTTGTTCTAATCAACATTGAGGGTAGTACAAAAACCCCGTTGTGTTTATCCTTTCAAAAGTGTGTTAACAATAGCTTTATTCAAAATATCAGCTACTGCTTGATTGTTACATAAAATTCCTATATGGTCTTAATGGTTGTTTATATAAATTATTGTTGCATGGGAAGCCAACGTAGTCAGCAAAGTTTGATGAATGGAGTAAGATATAATAATTTTGAATGGATGCCATGATGGAATTCAAAATAGTTGCTCTAAAATATAAATAAAATTTGTCTCATTCCTTACCCCAAAAGTATAGTGCTATACAAATTGTACATCTCAAACAATGTTTTGGTGAACAGAATATTGCGGACAATATATCTTCAGCATATCCTTTTAATATTAACAACATAATACTAAATCAAGGGGTGCATGTATGTAAAGTCGGTTTTGTTTATAAACGTTGCAACACAACAAGACCTACTTCCACCGTGTTGCAACGTTTGCATTCGTTCTGGCAAAGGGCTGTCACGCGACATTGCTCAACCGAAGTCACCCGAGTCGTTATTTGAAGTCCCCATCTTTGCCATTGCTATGGTTACTAGCTTCACTGCCAGTCGCGCACCGCATTTACTCAAAATAGTCATACTTGGAACACATTTCGCCTGTTCTATCACGACATTAAAAAGACCATGCAGCACGAAATACATGTGTAAAGCCGGTTGATGTGTGACAGATTGAACTATTTGCGCTGAAGCAAATATAGTTCGGCAATGACAGATAATCATGCGCGCTAGTTTTAGATACGCTGGGCAAGTGACTAAAGTGACTCACTGAGCCATGTACACCAGTATCACACTGTAACAGGTAATACATTTTGTTGTCAATGCACGGCACTGAACAGTAGCCTTGATTGCCCAGTCGCCGAGATATGGCAGCACTTTTCACCCCTTACTTCGTCTGGGAGATTAAAGGGAAATATAAGGGAACTTTTTGGTATTAAGCACCTAAAAGAGTTAATGCAAACTAACTATAATCATATTTTTAACGTCAGTGGTTTACTAGTAAAACATATTTGAACACACCCTCTATCGAATGTCATGAATCGCGCCATTGTTGAACAGAAAATGACGTAGGCAATGTTGCGTACTTTTGTGGATTTTTTGTACTAGTTTTTCCAAAAAACGTCAGGTGTCGCTGTGCGATGTTACCCACTGAGTTTAGACAAGATGGCGTGTCGTTACGGTTCTGATTCTTCGTCTGATGAAATGGATTCAGAAGTAGTGGATATCGGTTTCAACCGCAAAGACAAGGGCCAGTATTGCAAGATACGCCAGGGCGTTCTGGTGACCGTGAGCATTATAAAGAAGATGCGCGGGAAGCAGAAATGCAGAGGCGACTAACAAGCCGAGACGTAACTGACCGGCGACTGGTGTCGCTGTAGAAAGTGCCAAGTTTATTTTTTGGTTCAGAAAGGAGTGTCTGCTGTCAGAAAACGGCTGCGACTCGTCAGCACGTAGAGCATGTCAGTGAAGGTAATTATTTATGTGTCTAGTATAAATAACTACTCATTATGAGGTCCGGGCTGGGTAAGAATTTAAATAAATAAACTTATGAACTGAGTGAGTCGATCGCTCGGTGGCACCTAGAAACGACGATAGTAATATATAAAGGCTGCAGAGCCCCCTTTATCAGCCAAACATCAAAGTAACATCAAAGGATTTTGGATCAGTCGCTGAATTTGATTCATACTTATAAAAAAGAAATGAGAAATGACCTGTCATGGCATATGCGCTGACATCTAGCGGCTGTATGTGCTACGATAACGTAGACGCTGCCATCTAGCGGCTGGATAGGTAATTAATTAATTAACACGAGGCACCGGCTGTGCCGTCCGCCGATGCCGTCTTTGTCGACGCTCTGAGGGAGTCCGCGGCCGAGCACCGCGCCTCGAAGCGCGTGAAAGTGGACTTCGACGCCACCGCCACTTCATGGCCGCTATTGGAGGTGGTTAACTATCAACCGACGCTACCCACTTGCCCGCCCTCGTACTCGGACTCGACAGCTTCGCCGCCGGCACCTCCAACGAACGCGATCCTATACCCCGTCTTGGCGCAGCGGGCGGCGGAAACCGTAACGATTTCATCGGCGTCGTCGAACGAGCTACCGTCCACTCAACCAGCGGAGGACGATCAGTCGCCACCGCAGCTGCCGCTTCACAACCCCCTCAACCAGTACCAGCCGCTCCTCCTAAGAACGCGCGAAGCCCGGGAAAGGTTTCTGATGAAAGCCTTCGCCGAAGCGATCGGGGAAACGCTATTGGGACGCACGCGGCGCTACTGCGGTGAGTGCGCCAGCGATAAAGGGTGCCCCTTCGTTCATATGGACGGATACCGAGCCGGAAGACCTAGCCGACGCTATCGCAACTTGTACACGGATCCGAGCGACAAGTGCGATCGTTTCTTCCAGCAAGTGCTCAACTCGTACCTAGATCGTTCGCTCGTGCCGTGCGTGACGAGGCTGATACTTATTCTGCACGACCAATGCCCGCCCCACTCGGACCGAAGAGCGGAAGCCGCACTCGTGAAACAGATAGCCGACTGGTTGCTAGGTACCGACTGGACCGCCTGCCTCCACAATACGCTGCTGGAGTCCGCGGTATCGGCCTACTTGCTGAGAAGAGCCGGACTGTGTATCTGAACACTAGTCACAACTCTGTAGATCGCTATAACGAACTTTAATGTAGGTGCTTAATAAAACGTATGCACGACGCTAGCCCGAAAAGAAGACTTCTATAACAACGAACTTTAATGTAAGTGTTTAATAAAACGTTGAAAAGCACGCTAGGCCGAACTTCTATAACAACTAACTTTAATGTAGGCGCTTAATAAAACGTTGAAAGCACGCTCCCTAAACCGTCTATAACGAAGTTTAATGTAGGTGCTTAAGTTATAGAAGTTAGGCCGAACTTCTATAACAACGAACTTTAATGTAGGTGCTTAATGAAACGTTGAAAAGCACGCGCGCGTCTATAATGAACTTAGTAGTAGTAGTAGCGTTGTTGTTGTACTATGCTTAATAAAACGTTGAAAACGTATGAACGATCTTGTTTACTATAACGAAAACACGCTAAGTCCACCATACGCCTATGATAAAGGCTGTTCAAACCCCCCGTCTACCCAAAGAACGATCTCGTTTACTATTACGAAAACACGCTTAATAAAAAGCCCATATAATAAAGGCTGCTCCGTGTAATAAAGGCCCACCACCATACCAAACCGCCGCTGCCGCACGTTATTTATAGCTTCACTAACGTCGTTCCGCCTCACGGCAAAAGCGAGCCGTGTAACTAGGTCAAAGATCCCGGCCATGTCAACCGCTAGCCCGTTGTTAATTTAGCCGTACGCCCATAGCGGTGGTGGTAAACAGTATGTAGAAGGTAGTGTAACGCTTCGGCGCAGTTAATATCGTTTTCGGCGTTACGGTGATCGGTCGCAACAGCATGCCTGTCTGCTCGGTATGCGGTAGAGCCGTCGATTGTCTGGCGGGACACTCGTGTAAAAATAATCCGCAGCACCAATGCCCGAATTGCAATCGGAAGTACGCCTTTCGTAGCGGCCTAACGAAACATTTAAAGAAATGCGCTAGCGGAATTCGGGATGATGATGATGATGAATACAAATGCCCGAAATGCGGTAAATCGTTCAAATATCGTCGTAATATGTTGACACATTTGAGAACTATCTGCGGTGAACAACCGCCACCACCGCCGCCGCCGTCGCCCCCACCTGTCATCGATGACGACGACGACGCTAATGAGGCGCCGTACCGTTCAAGAGCACTGGTCCAGTATACAGACGTCTACAACGCGCGGCCCTATCCAGTCGAGATATAATTGTCAACTGACCGATTGCGTGGACACGGACGAACTTGACCCCCGACTACGACAAATGTTCGAGGAGCAAACTCGAGCAATTAAGATAAACTTAAGTTTTGGGTTTATTCTACGACACAAGGAGACGGGACGTTTCAGGTATTATCATACGTCTTGTAATTGTTGCGGTCGCTTCCTCGAAGCCCCAGTGCTCATCACCGACGCCGCGTCGTTCGAACGCTTCCTCCACGCTGTCCGACAACCCGACGTTCTTTAATACGTTATAGCGCAACGGCCCGACTCGGGGTAGGTCGCCGAATTGGTAACGAACATTAGCTACTTTCTCAAAGCTATCTTCCACCAACCTATCGGTTGGTTCGACGCGCAACTTTCCGCCTACCTGTACGCCAGCAAGACGATCATCGCTCTAGCGAAAGAACGACGCGGTAAGCCTTACACCGATAACTTATGCCTCTTCCGTTGTTTGGCGCTTCATAGAAGAAGAATAGACATGGTGAGCGCCGTAGTAAGCACCTCCCGTTTGACGGCACCCGCCTTACGGCTCTACGCCGACTACAGCGGCGGCGGCAGCGGGGTGAGTCCTACGCGTTCGCCGGCGTTCCTCTGAACGAACTCGACCGGGTGGAGACGGTCTTTCAAACCAACGTCGTCGTGTATCGACTGAGGGAGGAGGCGCCCGGGAAAACGGCCGCCGAATTGGTCCGTCTTTCCCTCTACAGGTACCCCACTACCATGAACGTCAACCTATGCGACGCGCACTATTCGTATATACCAGACGTCTCGCGGTATACTCGGACGTACCTATGCAGTAAGTCCGGTGAATCGCTGTGGCGAACCGACTATAAATTACGGCGTCACGAAGCGACGGACCACAAGTTTTTAGTTTTAGTACAAGATAGTTTCCTTTCTCAACATGTGCTAGAACCAACCAGGGGAGAGAATGTGTTAGACATAGTTTTGTCCTCACAGAAAGAATTAGTTGACAATGTCAAGATATGTGAGCCACTGGGGAGTAGTGATCACAACCAGATACATTTTACCATCAAAGTAAAATCAGAAAGGAATAGTAAAAAGCAGTATAGGAGAAATTTCCATAAAGGAAGGTATAAGGACATGAGGAAATATTTAGCAAAGATAGACTGGAATAACACACTGAAGAATAAGACAGCAACCGAATGCTGGAATATCTTAAATAGTGAAATTAAGTGCATAGTCGATAAATTTGTACCTTTCAAAAAACAAGGGAAACGGTCTAAAAAGAAACACTTATCGAAAGAAGCCATTATAAAAAAATTAAGTATAAACAAATGATGTGGAAGTCATATAGGTGTACTGGAAATGATGAAGACTACAACATTTATAAAGAAGCACTTAATCAAGCTACAGCTGAAATTAGACATTCAAAGAGAAGCTATGAAAAAAAATTAGCTAGTAATATAAAACATGACAGTAAGAGTTTTTATGCGTATATTCGAAGCAAACAGAAAGTTCAGGATAAGGTCGGTCCTCTAGAAGATAGTGCTGGAAATACAATATCAGAGGGATTCTTAATGGCAGAAGACCTGAATGAGTATTTTAGTTCAGTGTTTACCAGGGAAGATATTAGTTCACTGCCAGTACCAGAGGCTAAGTTCAAGGGGGCAGATTCAGACTATTTAGGACAATTAATGTAACCCCGGAAATGGTAGCTAAGAAAATAAGGGCTATGAAGGATAATAAATCACCTGGAGTGGATGGTATTCCACCCAAACTATTATTGGAAATTGTAGAACAAATTAGCGCACCGCTTGCAACAGTTTTCAATTTGTCATTAGAAGAGGGATTGGTTCCTTTAGAATGGAAAGAGGCAAACATTATACCGTTATTTAAAAAAGGTTCGAGAAACAAGTCAGAGAACTATAGACCAGTGAGTTTAACATCAGTGATTTGCAAATTATTAGAAAGACTAATTAAAGATCACATGGTGGATTTTCTTGTTAAACATAACTTGATAAACCCATCTCAACATGGGTTTTTTAAAGCGAGGTCATGCTTAACAAATATGTTATGTTTTTTGGAAGACATCACTAGGTGGGTAGATGAGGGATCACCAGTAGATATCATCTATTTAGATTTTCAAAAAGCTTTCGACAAAGTACCACATCAAAGATTACTCCTTAAGCTAAAGGCCCATGGCATAGGAAATGGTATAATAAACTGGATAGAAAAATGGCTGAATGACAGAAGACAACGTGTAGTAGTTGATGGGGAGGCTTCAAACTGGAAATCGGTATTGAGTGGGGTACCACAGGGATCAGTACTAGGACCTATATTATTCTTAATATATATCAACGATTTGGACGATGATATAACAAGCAAGGTGTTGAAATTTGCGGATGATACAAAAGTGTTTAGAAGGATTAAAAGTGATGGAGACAGACAGTATTTACAAGATGATCTTAATAGGTTGATCAAATGGTCTGAAAAGTGGCAAATGCTGTTCAATTTTGGGAAATGTAAATGCCTCCACACAGGTCATGGGAATGAAGAGGTAAAATATAAAATGGGGGGTACTGTTCTAAGTACTAGTGTAAAAGAAAAGGACTTAGGGTTAACCATTAGTGCTGATATGAAGGTTTCAGAGCAGTGCGGAATTGCAGCGTCAAAGGGAAATCAAATCCTTGGATTAATTAGGCGAAATATAGCGTATAAGAAAAAAGAATTAATAGTACCGCTGTACAAAACAATAGTGAGGCCTCATTTAGAATATTGTATACAAGCATGGAGGCCATATCGCAAGAAGGACATAGATATGCTAGAAAGAGTACAGAGGAGAGCGACTAAAATGATACCAAATCTGAGGGATCTTAGTTACGAAATACGCCTAAAAGAATGTGGTTTAACAACACTAGAGACCAGGAGATTGAGAGGAGATCACATAGAAGTGTTTAAAATATTGAATGGTTATGAAAATATTGATAGAAACATTTTTTCTCAGTTAAGAAAAATAGAAGGACCAGAGGACATGAAGCTGCATTAGTAAAGGAGCAGTGTAGATTAGATATAAGAAAGTTATCATTCTCACAAAGGACTGTAAATGAATGGAACAGATTATCTCCTGATTGTGTTGGTGCTAGTAGCGTGAATATGTTTAAAAATAAAATCGACACACACCTTAAAAAGGCGGGATACATGTAGATAAAAAGTATTGGACTCTCGATAAGCCAAAAGGCTTCCTTGTCCAACTGCCACCCAGAGTAATTTTCTGGATGGCAATCTTGTTAAATCTTGACGTGCGAGGGTGGCGTTCGCCACGTCTTCCCCGGCGGTGTCTATCACCTGACGCCGTCCGTGTTTCAACAGTTGGAGGATGAGGATATCTACGTGGACGAACCCCTGCGCTTCTACCCGTACAGAGCGACATTCGATTTCGAGCGACGATAGTGACCTGCCGGCGGATAGCGCTAAATTCCGGTGGATAGCCCGACACGAACTACTCAGCATGAGTATCGCCTCGAACGTCCCCGGCCACGAGGCGGCGCAAAGCTTCGTCACGACCGGTATTTCGAACGACCTCGCGAAGCGCCTGATCGTCGCCCTGGAGGCCGTGAGCGAAGCGGCGTGCGCGGCTCTGCGACAGTCGTACGACCCGGCCTTCGAAGCGATCGACGCGCTCGGCGCCGAATGGCGAGCCGCCGCCGGCAACTACGAGACGACGAACAAGTCCCCGTACACCGTACACGCTGACCGCCTGTGGGCGCATCTACGCCAGCTCCCCGTCCTCCGATTCAATTCGGGAAAGTACGACTTGAACGTCGTCAAAAAGTAACTCACTCCCCTGCTCATGACCTAAGGACAGACTACATCGTCGGCGTTCACGATTAAACGTCAAAACAACTTCATGTGTCTAGCGACGGCGACGCTCAAGTTCCTAGACATAATCAACTAGCCCCCGATTTCAGCTACGATAAGGCTTACGGCTGCGAAGTGACGAAGGGCTGCTTTCCCTACGAGTACCTCGACGCGTTGCGGAAACTTGACGACACCGAACTACCGACAAGGGAGGCGCTCTACAGCTACCCGAAACGCGAAGGGATCTCCGCCGCGGCGTACGAGGGTTGCGTGAAGGTATGGCGCGACGAAGGGTTGACGAATCTGCGGGATTTCCTCGTGTGGTACAACAACAGAGACGTGGTACCGTTCTTGGAGGCCGTCAACAAACAGTTCGCCTTCTACCAGCAGCGTCGCATCAATATGTTCAAAGACGCCATCAGCGTACCGGGTCTAACGCTACTCTACCTGTTCAACGATATCCCGTCGTCGATTCACTTCACTCTCTTCAACGAGCCGAACAAGGACCTGCAACCCGGCTCATACAATCGCAGATCGTCGGCGGTCCCTCGATCATCTTCGCGCGTCATCACGAGTCGGACATAACCGTTCTACGCCGGGAGGAGTACGGCGAGTCGGCGGCGCGGCCTTGTCGCTCGATCGTCGGCTTTGACCCTAACGGGCTCTACTTATGGGCTATCACGCAAGACATGCCGAAGGATTGGTATACACGCCGCCGCGCGGAGAACGCCTCTCGATCGGAACGCGTGCACCTCTACGGTCGTGGCTGACGTGGTAGGCCGAACGGACGGGGGTGCGCATACACCAGCAAAACGGGCGCGAGAAACGCGTCGGCAAGTACCGGGTCGACGGCTGGTGTCGAGAGACGCGAACGGCGTACCAATTCCAAGGATGCTACTTCCATGGCTGCCCGTGTAAGGGGAAGGAGACGAACGACGTTAACGGGAAGCCGATGACTCAACTGTACGCCTAGACGAATGCTGTCACGACCTACCTTCGCCGTTTCGTCACCGTCGTCGAGATATGGGAATGTCGGTGGCGCGAGGTCAGACCACCGCCGCCGCCGTTGCCGCCCGAGGAGAGCTCCTCTCGGTGGACCGGCGACGGCGGCGACGTTACGATGTCGACGATCTTGAAGGCCGTACGCGACGGCGCTCTTTTATACCTGGTAAAGTGCGATATCGCCGTGCCGGACGCCTTTGCCGAGATGCAGCCTATCTTCAAGAACGCCTACATCGAGCGCGACGATCTCAGCCCGTTCATGCGTCGCTACGCCGAAACACACGAGCTCCTGATGCGACCTCAGCGAAAGTTCGTGGGTAGCTTTTTCGGCACCAAGATTCTACTCGCGAAGCCCCTAATACGTTGGTATCTGGAGCGCGAACTCGTCGTCGACCGCGTATACCAGATCGTCGAGTACGTCCCGATCGCGTGCTTTAGTCGCTTCGGCGACACGGTCTCCGCCGCGCGACGCGAGGGCGACACCGACCCCGACAAAGCCATCATCGCCGATACCTTTAAGCTTTTTGGAACAGTTCCTGTGGGAATACTATCACGCGCGTTGATCTCCACAGAGAAATAATCAAATACTGCACTACGGCCGGCGCCACGATGCTCGTCAACGATCTTCGCTTCCGGCAGCTCGACGTCGTCGTATCCGACGGACTCTACGAGGTGGCGCTGAGTAAGCGAACCGTCGCTCGATGCTGGGCGCTACCGACGAGTTCCATAGGGAAGTTCAGACGTCTCATACGCTCCCCGAACGCTTCCCACCCAACCGGCGGTACAGCCTTCTTCCTCGTTCGCATAAGATCGTTCACGAGATCGACCATGTTACTTCCCGGGATAGGTTGATCGCCGTACACGAATTCGCCGCAGTCGTTCCATTGACACAACGGGTCGGTTTTCATTTTCTCGAGCAGGAGGAGGGCTTTCCCTCTCAGAGATTTCGGTACGCTTTCCACGATCTCGCGCTCTATACCGCTCAGCGGCGCTGCTGCCGCCGGCGGAGGCGCCTGGCCCGGTAGGGGCGGCGACGGCGGCTGCTGGCCCTCGGTCGTCACCACGGACACGCGTACCGGTTGCGCCGCTCGAATCAACTCTATCGAATTGAAGCGACTCAGCAGTTGATTGTACGACGCCACCTTCTCTCGCACGGATAACTCCGAACAGTCTAGCACGTCCTTCATGTCGCTGTCCAGGCTACTCATCGCACGCGATCGGGTCGTGGTCGGTGGCTGGTCGATCAACGGCAAGAGGCTCTCCACCAACCGAGGGTCTACAATGCCATCTTCTTTGCGTGCTGCATCAGTCACCCGATAACCTATCTGAGCAGCGGGAGAAGGACGGTGCTCGCCAACGGAGCTAGCAGGGCCGTCAGAAAGCCGCCCGAACCCGTTTATAAGATCGCCCGCTACTTCCTGAGGACTACCTTTGTTTTCGTCAAACTTCGCAGATGCTTCTTTTATTTTTTAAGTGTTTTTTTCTGTGCCGCCATCAATTTCACTTTCCCTTTCAATATGTTGTACGCGCAGTCGCACAGACTACAAATGAAGTCGGAGTCTGCGTTGGCGGTTATGGCTTTTCTCAACTTGGCGCTCTTATATCTATTCAGCATCTCCAGCATGAGGATGTGCTTCTTGAAGCGCTTCGTCATCCTGACGAATGACGTCCGCTGTGAAGCGTGCCTCTTTTTATGCTCTCGTTACGTAGACTAACTGAAGGCGATCGTCGGGAAAAATACACGTGCGCAAGCGCATATTTTCCGCTGTTTCCTGTTTCAGATCTACTAGAAGATAACCGTAAGCTGCTGGCGTGGCATCTTTGAAGGCTTCCATCATGAATTTGACTCTACCCGGATACATCTGTTTCGCCAGGTGACCTACTTTTCCGGCGTCCCGGGGGCTCTTGAATAGCACCATATATTGCGCATTCAAGCTGATTGTGCGGTTTTCTTTCCCTTTCGGAAAAAGATTCTGCACAAGCTGTACGACGGACGTGTTGCAGTGATGACTTTTTTTAGTGAACAAGGTCGTGACCCGGCTATCGGTTTCCTCCATAAGGTCATCGAGTACTAGAAGCGTCCTCGTTTTGGCATCTAAATGCTTTGGATCCGGTAAACCGTCTACGAATTCTATATCGGCTGACATAGAGGCGTAGGCGGTTTGCCACTGGCCGTAACACAACAGGATTTTCTCCGGAGGCGGCTCGATCATAGAAGAAGCGAACTGTATCAGACGAGTGATGAAAGTAATCTTACCGCACCCCGTAGGGCCAGCCACTATGCACGTAAAAGGATGCTTCAACGTTGCGCTCATATTGACGACTGACGCGCGGAAACCGAACGATGACTTTTTATTCATTTCTTCTATATTCATCGCGCACCTCCATCAACAATTTATCGAGCATATTTTGACCTTCTTTGTCCCCATGAGTGCTACCCCAGAAGCCTTCTTTTGACGGCACCCACTCCATAAATTCGGTTTTCCCGGTAGCCAATAGGGCGTCTTTCAACCTTTTTGTCCCTCCGAACTTGCTCATCAGCAGGCTCTTCATACACCCGACCCTAACGACATCCCATTCGGCTTCCGTTCTCGTTTTCCTGATTCCGTAACTTCGGCGCTTCGCTATATAGGCCGACCACGCCTGTTTGATGTACTCCGCATTTTTGGCGTCTTCATTAAACATTGCTTTTATAAACTGATAAGCGTGCTCGACGGATCTGAAACTTCGACCGTACGCCTCGACTCGACACGGATAAAAATTCGACAGGAACGACGCCGAACCACCAAAATGTATAGGCTCCATACCGCTGATCTATACAGACTACTGACTACGCCTCGTGAATAACCACTATATAACCGCCTTACACCTAAGTTACTGATTCTGCACTAGAGGCGCCTTACGCATAAGTGACTGATTACTGATTCTTGCACTAGAGGCGCTACCGTCTACGTTATCATAGCATATCCACTAGAGGCGCTACCGTCTACGTTATAGCAATTAATTAATTACCTATCCAGCCGCTTTTTATATCGTTACACTGTGTCCGTTACATTAATAACTATAATAAGATAGCTGTGCACCTGGAGCCTACGAATGTTTGTAAAATCAAATTAAAGTTGTCAAATTGTCAATTATCACTGCAAATACACCGGTAGAATTCTCATTCACTTTTAATGAAATAAAACATTGTCACTGTTATGTAATGGGAGTTGATTATCCAGCATTTCTCTGCTGCTGATTGATGGGTAGATATCAATGGTCATAAGTCAGTGATGTCATATAAGACAAATGTTCAACATAATATATTTACAACAAATTAATTTAACACACAAACACATTCTGCCTTGAAACGTTATTACAAAACATTCTGATGGGGTCACAGCGACAATTCCAGATTTAATCAAAGTGCTATATTATCGCCCACGCGAATTGATTGCCGTTAACTTTTGTTAGCCGTCGGCTTTCTTCTAGGCTTCAATGTGTCATGTAGTTCTAGATTATTTCCAGCATATCTATGTCTTTGTTCACGCGGCCGTGATACCAATCAAAGTAACACCAAGTAAAATAATAATAATAACCGTTAAATTCCCGGTGGAAGGCATGCATTCCTCAGAGCCAGAGCCGAGGCTAAGTCTGTCTGAGGTTCAGTTCCTGCCGACACCATTCCAAAACTAGAAAGTTAACTAACTAACGTATTTAACGTCAGATCCTGCAATATGAAATGGTACAAGATTGTCATTTAGGTACTGAATACCCAATACTAACCTTCTTGCGATCTGACTTCACTTGGCAGCGCGCTCGACGGAGAATGTGCGGCGTTTCGACGGCTGTGGTCTGTAACTAAATATCGTTGGCATTGCTCCAAGCTTCAAAACCCGACGTCGCCGACGTTTCGACCGATCTTGTCCCAGTGACTGATGAAATACATCCACTTCGAAACACGTTTCTTCAAAATGAGCCGAACAGAGTGAACTGTACAGGGTATGCCGTAACATGTGTACATGTGCTGACAACATTGCTTACGTCATGGGAACACTGTGGTAAAAATAATGCTGCTCGTTTATTGGTTGCTTTTGGTCAAGCCGCCGCGTCATCAGTAAGATGGCAGCCTTCGTGTTATCGAACATTTCATTATAATTTACCACGTTAAGATAATATTATCAGTAAACCACTGGCGTTAAAAAGATGATTATAGATGGAAATAGTTAGTTTGCATTAACTCTTTTAGGTGCATAACACCAAACAGTTCCCTTATGTTTCCCTTTAAGTCCTGCCAAAGAAGCCGAGGCTATATTTGGAGGAGATAGATCGTAGAAATTGGTGGTGCAGAAAAGTTGATAAACAAGTGTAATTTCTGATTGATCAGTATTATTCTTGCCTTAATATCGTATTCAAATTAGGTCACTACTGGTAACGTTGGCATTTCAGATAGGATAGTCAGCTGAGACTATAACCAAAAACTGTATGTTGTCACCGAAATAAACAAGGCAATTTTACGTAAAGTGTAATATTTGTGCACAGTAAACAGTCTTCTTAAAAACTACATAGACAGTGAATAGTGTAAACACAGTTGACTAAACTATTTTAAATAGCTAATTAGATTATTATTATTATTAAATAAATTGTGATATGGCGTCTTGCAAGCGGCAAGTCAAGGCAAAGAGACACTTGGTGTGCGACAACTGCCATAGTTGGGTGGATTTTGCCTTATCCGGCTGGGGGAAGTCATGGGCAGAGACCAAGGAAAAGGAATTCACCTTTCAATGCGTGGGGTGTTGGAAGGTGGAATGTCTGGAGAAGGAGGTAGCCAGGTTGGTAGATATTGTGAAGGGGATGGAGATGAGAATCAGCAAGGAAACAGATGGTATAGAGAGAGTTAGGAATACAGTGAGGCTGAAGGAGCAGAGTAGTGGCAAGAAGACCGAGGAAAGGAGACTGAGGGAAGGTGATCAGATGGGAAGAAATTGGTGGATCGACGGCAGGAAATGTGACAAGCATGAGGGTGACAGGGGAATAAGTGACCGTACAGAAAGAGGTAGTAGGAAAAAAGAGACGGGAGAGGAGATATGGAAAAGCAATGGGAGGAAAGATGACGGGAAGAAAGGAAGTGAGAGTAAATGTGACAAAAGAGAAGTTGGGAGGGACGATGATAGGAGGAAAGGTGACAAGAGAAACAGCGTCAGGAAAGAATGGAACAGACGGGATTTTGACAGGAGAGCAGAAGACAGAGGAACAAGACTACAACCAGACAGATGCAAACCGGAGAAGGAGCTACTCTGACGCAGTGATTGAGGGGGCAAAGAGGAAAGACTCCATTATGAGAAAGACGGACAAGACACTAAGCGAGGGGAAGGACGTCGTTGTTTGTCTACCGGGGGCTAGGAAAGAACATGTGACTGAAAGGGTAGAGAAGGTATTGGGGCATTTCAAGGGAGAGTCTATACTAGTACACGTAGGGACAAATAATGCTGACAGGGAGGGAACAACTGGGATAGTACAGAAGTACAGACAGTTAGTGAGGAAGCGAAAAAAGGCAAGAGTTGAACAGATTATTCTCTCAGGAATTTTGCCAGAAATGGGAGGAAGGGGACCAACATATAGAAACTGCAAGAGGATGGCGATCAACGCACAAGTTGAGCAGATGTGTAAAGAATAGCGGGTGGGATTCATATATTTATAGGGTTATTTTGTTGAGAGGGAAGATATGTACATGAGAGATGGCCTCCATCTAAGTGAAAAGGGGGCAGCAGTTTTCTCAGAGAACTTGCTGCAATCTGTTGACAGTGGGACAGGGTGAATCTATTAAAACTAGATTCGCAGGGGGATTCACAGAAAAGCCTGAAACTGGAGGCATAGATAAAAACAGCAGAAATAAATCAGCAAAGAACAGCCTGGAAAACTGTTCTGAGTCAGGATATAAATACGTTTGTTTAAATGCAAGGAGCATAGTAAACAAAAGAAGTGAACTATACATTATGGTAGAAGATGTTCACATAATAGGTATAACCGAATCATGGGCCACCAATGATATATCAGATGCCCAATTGGGACTAACAGGCTATGTAATGTTCAGGAAAGATAGAATAGGAAGAAAGGGTGGTGGAGTTATTTTATATATATTTAAGAATCTATCCAGGCTGATGAAATATAATTAGAAAGAGAAGCAGATTGCGAAGAAGCTGTTTGGTGTAACATAGTTACAGGAAACTCAACGTTAACGGTGGGGTTAGTTTATCGCAGTCCAAACATAAGTGTAGAAGAGTATGAAAAAGTACAAAACACTATAAGGGAAGTTAGCAAAACGGACTGTATTAGTATGGGAGATTTTAACCATGGTCATATACAATGGAAATCTCTACAGAATACGGGGAATGAGGACCACAAGTTTTTAATTTTAGTACAAGACAGTTTCCTTTCTCAACATGTGTTAGACCCAACCAGGGGTGAGAATGTGTTAGACATAGTTTAGTCCTCACAAAATGAATTAGTTGACAATGTCAAATAATGCGAGCCACTGGGAAGTAGCGATCACAACCAAATACATTTTACCATCAAAGTAAAATCAGTAAGAAATAATAAAAAGCAGTTCAGGAAAAACTTTCACAAAAGAAGATATAAGGTAATGACGAAATATTTAGGAAAGATAGACGGGAACAACATACTGAAGAATAAGTCAGCAACAGAATGCTGGAATATCTTAAAGAATGAAATGAAGTGCATCGTCCATAAATCTTTTCCTTTAAAAAAACAGGGAAACGGTCCAGAAATATATGCTAATCGAAAGAAGCCATTAGAAAAATTAAGTACAAACAAATTATGTGGAAGTCATGTAGACATATTGGAAATGATGAAGACGACAACATATATAAAGAAGCACTAAACCAAGCTACACCTGAAATTCGAAATTCGAAGAGAAGCTATGAACAAAAATTTGCTTGTAATATAAAACATGACAGCAAGAGTTTGTATGCATATGTTCGGAGCAAACAGACAGTTCAGGATAAGGTTGGTCCTCTAGAAGATAGTGCTGGAAATGTAATATCAGAGGGATTCTTAATGAGTATTTTAGTTCGGTGTTTACCAGGGAAGATATTAGTCCACTGCCAGTACCAGAGGATAAGTTTAAGGGGACAGAATCATACTATTTATGACAGTTAATTGTAATCCCTGAAATGGTAGTTAAGAAAATAAGGGCTACGAAGGAAAGTAAATCACCTGAAGTGGATGGGATTCCGACCAAACTAGTACAGGAAATTGTAGAAGAAATTAGCGTACCGCTTGCTACAGATTTCAACTTGTCTTTACAAGAGGGAGTGGTTCCTTTAGAATGGAAAGATATATTATACCGTTATTTAAAAAGGTTCGAGAAACAAGTAAGATAACTATAGACCAGTGATTTTAACGGCAGTGATTTGCAAATTATTAGAAAGACTAATTAAACATCACATGGTGGATTTTCTTGTTAAACTTAACTTGATAAACCCATCTCAACATGGGTTTTTTAAAACGAGGTCACGCTTAACAAATATGTTATGTTTTTTGGAAGACATCACTAAGTGGGTAGATGAGGGATCACCAGTAGATATCATCTACTTAGATTTCCAAAAAGCTTTCGACAAAGTACCACATCAAAGATTACTGCTTAAACTAAACGCCCATGGCATAGGAAATGGTATATTAAAATGGATAGAAAAATGGCTGATTAACAGAAGACAACGTGTAGTAGTTGATGAGGAGGCTTCAAACTGGAAATCAGTTTTGAGTGGGGTACCACAGGGATCAATACTGAGACCTATATTATTCTTAATATGTATCAACGATTTGGACGACGATATAACAATCAAGGTTTTGAAATTTGCGGGTGATACAAAATTGTTTAGAAGAATTAAACGTCATGAAGATAGACAGCATTTACAAGTTGATCTTGACTTATTGATAAAATGGTCTGAAAAATGGCAAATGTTGTTCAATTTTTGGAAATGCAAATGCCTCCACACAGGACATGGGAACGAAGATGTATAATATACAATGGGAGGTTGTGTACTACTGTAAAAGAAAAGGACTTAGGGTTAACCATTAGTGCTGATATGAAGGTTTCAGAGCAGTGAGGAATTGCAGCTTCAAAGGGAAATCAAATCCTTCGATGAATTAGGCGAAACATAACATATAAGAAAACATAGCTAATAATAGCATCATTTAGAATATTGTATACAAGCGTGGAGGCCATATCGCAGGAAGGACATATATATGCTAGAAAGAGTACAGAGGAGAGCAACTAAAATGATTCAAATACTGAGGGATCTTAGTTACGAAATACGCCTAAAAATGTGGTTTAACAACACTAGAGACCAGGAGATTGAGAGGAGATCAGATAGAAGTGTTTAAAATATTGATAGAAATATTTTTTCTCAGTTAAGGAAGATATAAGGTCTAGAGGACATGAAATTACATTAGTTAAGGAGACGTGTAGATTAGATATTAGAAAGTTCTCATTCTCACAAAGGACTGTAAATGATTGGAACAGATTATCTGCTGATTGTGTTGGTGCTAGTAGCGTGAATAGTAGCGTGAAATAAAATCGACACATACCTTAAAAGGGCGGGATATACGTAGATCAAAAGTTTTGGACTCTCGATAAGTCAAAAAGGCTTCCTTGTCCAACTGCATTCTAGAGTTAATTTTCCTGATGGCATTCTTGTTCAATCTTGTTAAATGTTAGCGGTAGGGGGCTTTTCCCCAAGTTCAGGTAGAGACGATGATTTGCTCTCATGCCAATTATGTACTAACACATTAAATAAGGATACACATTTATTAAATAATACTATTTTTTTAAAACTATTCAACGTTAAACTTATCGAAACATGTCACATAAAACATAAACCGACATTAAGCTTTTAGGGCATTTTAGTTTAGTGCATTTTAATCATATGCATATTCTCTAGGTGGCAGCTCTCGTGGTTGTCAACTATTTCTTATTGACGTTCGCTTGGTTATGCTCGAGCAGAAACAAAAAATTTAATGTGATTAAACATGATATAAATATCAAGCAAGGAAAAATTAACTAAAGGAAGTGCAATTGATGTCGCGCGCAATGGTCGGAATGCTAACTAATATATGTCGTCACTAACGTACAATCAAAGCGTACTGATCTTGGTGGCTAAGTCGATAACGTGTCAAGCAATTATGCTTAGAGTCCTTGGTTCGAATCCCGTAGAGCACACGACACTGTTGTTTGTGTTCATTTAGTTTAATATTCATTTTATTTTGTATAATACTATTTCAGGCACTATTTCATAATTTCATTTCGTTCTCGAAAACATATATAATATATAAACACTTTGGGGGTGGACGTCCTAACTGGCAGTCAGCAGTCAGAAGGCGGCTTCCGAACCAGACTCTCTTCCCGGCGAAGTCACGCTGCCGGGCGAGACTAGGCAACTCCTGATAATACGTCACATTTCTTCATCAATTGAAAATGCTTCAATTCATGAGTATACCAGTGTTTCCATCTAGCGGATAACATTTAAAAGGCAGCTTCAGAGTCAGACTAGCGAAGTTACGCAACCGGGCGTGAGTCGGTTAAGCGAGACTAACTGAGAACGCGTTCAGTGGCCGTTCGTTGCAAGTGGCTGCCAGCGGCACACAATGTTTGACTGAACTTGACACGTATAGCTGCAGCGTAGAAACACACAATGTCACATACGCCCTCCTATGCAAAGCAGTAATGCCAGTCAAGTGTAAATTGGAATAGGCCAACTTAATGACATTACATTTATTGTTTTACATATGTTATAACAACAACACATATCCATCAATACATGTTCAGAGCAAGCATGCCGGCCCCAATGGTACTGCTAACCAATACCTAAATACTTATTATGATCTACTGCTTTGTTAGGCAGCTTTTGTTGGAACACATTTAGGAGTGACCTCATAACTCCGCAAATCACCGCAAAAGTGAATAGAGTCTTTAATTGTTCATCCATAGTATGGTCAACAGTAGTTAAAGTTAGCATGTTTATAGGAGTGGTTTCATGTGTCTGCGACGTCCAAAAAGTGCATAGCATTTCCTATTGGTCCAAACCACATCACACCAGCCTTCCCTACCAACACGTGGTGTGGAATTGAAGATATGGAGCGATCCAAGATGGTTTTCATAGCCACAACGAATAACCGCCGAATTCAACTGACTTGACATTTATGTAATGCAACGCTAACTATGGTCCGTCAGTATTGTAGTAATAATAATAATAATAATAATAGTCTAAATCCCCTGAAACAAGGGTCTGAAACGCAACAAGACAAAAGGGTTGGTTAATGTCAGATTCGATAAACCGTATAAAAGTCGTCAATAGATGGATCGATACGCCATGAAGCTAAGGGGGACACCCAATGTTATAAAGGTATGTCTTTTAAATGACGGCGAAATTGTGTAACATTTTCACTTGATCTAACACTAAGAGGGAATGTTTCAGCGGTCTTCGTGAAAGTATGACAACGCCCCTTTAATTATTAATTCATGTATTCCTGCCAGGTGATGCATGAAGCCACACTTGGAGCGCGCGGTGTCTTGCCCCTTGACAGCGGTGGGTACGCATACCAAGTATGCAGGGTGTGAAATGTGACATACATCAAATCCATATTTCTTAGTGAAAAAAATGTCCTTCATAAATGTAATAAATAAAAGTCCTTTTTATAACAGTGGGGCCTATAATATTTATGTTTCATAAACTTATTATAATAACAAAACAACAAGAACTTCATGATATAGCAATTTATTTATATAACGTAAATATGCACACATTGACATTTTCATATCAATGTCAATCAATCCATTCACAATACATTCATTCATATGGTCATAGTTCATGTTCTTTCGTACATACAAGTCTAATGCCGTGGGCAACAGAACGAAGGAAGTCTCCCACTTCCTTGTCCTCAGCAACAACGTCTTGGCACAAAGTACGAAGCCGGGTTAGAAGCTGCTGTGTTGTACGCTTAACCCGCTCACGTGGAGGTTGACCATTCTGGTTTGGCAGGATCACGGTCCCAACAAGGACATGGTCCTTGCGTAGGGCGTTTATTAGAGTCCACACAGAGGGGTGAGAATGGCCGAAGAGCTGCTGGAAGCCAACATTCCAGGACTATGTCAATTATCGAACAAAGAATTTAATCCTAAATTAAGGAATATAGTAACATAAATAATATATTAAATAATATTAATGTAAAATTGATTGATTACATTTCATGATTTTATTTCATTTATGGAATATTTTTTTAGTGAGCAAGTGTTCACTTTTTCGTTTGACCACTGGGCAACTGTCCACTGAGCAACTATCCACTGGGCAACTGTCCTCAGGGCAATTGTCCGTACCCCCTATTTCCTTGCCACCATGTTATGTTTCGCAAAAATGTGGTATGGAAAGTTTAACGCTTTTAAAAATATATATTTCGTCGTCTCGCTGCAATCTGAACGAAACAGCAGAGAGGACGGGAAGCAAATAAAGACAGCGTCGATCTTTCATCACATGCATATTGCCGCTTCATATGTATTGAATATAATTATTAATACTGATTTTGCTAATAACATATATATATATATACAATGACCTTAATCACTCATTCTCTATCTGAAAAGGAGAGGAGTTTTTACTGTGACAGTTTGTTATCAATGAGGGGTATTACCAGAAGTGTTATGTCCAAATATCACGGTGGATTGGTGGATTGTATCCAAAGAGATTACATCCAAAGGGATTGTTTGATTTCTTTTGTTTTATAGTCTGTTGTAGCCTGTTGTAGTCTGGTAATGATAAGTAATTGTTATCTTATCTTGTAAAGTAATAACATTATACGGCGCAATTCCAAAAGACAGTGCCGTGTGTTATGTTAAAAATGCAGTAATGTTTTAAAGTTAGTTCAAAAACAGCATCTGTGGATTCGGGCCTGCCAACACGAGCGACCGGTCACCCCAATTTCGCTTTGTTAGCGGAGAGCCCGAAATAAGTTACGTTCGCTGGAGATGAAAGGCCTAACCTGTTGACCTAAGTTAACACAATATACGATGTACCGTGGTTCCTGTGTATTGTGTAATTCCTCTCAAACGTCCGGGTCCACCAACTTCTTTCTATATGCATTCTTTTTTCAATGGACACATTGAATGATTAATGCTTCTCCATGGGGAGCCACATTGGAGTTACGTTTAATTAATCGATGAATCATGATATGCTGCGTACAGTGCCAGCATTTGCGATAGCAAACACAATGGGCATTGAAAAAATTTGAGTTTAAAATAGTGTAATTTTGACAGTTGTTGTCCTTGGTTTGTACCTGCATGAATAGGTGTAAATTAATGTCCCTCAATACCCTACAGCACAGCCACATGAATTAAACATAATTTCCCTTATACTAATTACTATATTTCATCAATTAAACATAATTTCCCTTATAATAATTACTATATTTCATGGACAAGTAATTACTAGGAATGTATGCAAAGCTTAATTCCGTACATGATTCGCCGAAGTTGAAACTGTCCACGTTTAGCTTAGGGGTCAGCACACTGTCTGTTTTCCCATTGGCGACCATGTTAATGTTTTGTGTGATTATAAGAAAACGTGACCTACAAAGTTTCTTAAACTTCTCACCTGCTGTTAATATCATCTCATTGACATGCTGGTCGATTTTAGTCAAAATGTAATATCTCTAGCTCTTGCAAAATGCCTGTATGTATGACACCAGTCAATATTTACAAATGGATGCAGGCAATAATCCGGCTAAAGTGTCAACTAGCCAAATTGCTGCCAGATACCCTTCCGCTTAGTAAAATCAGCTAAAAAGACATCATTTTACTGTCAACAGCTTCTACAACCACATCTAGAAATCTGACTACTCAAATGCACTTATGTCAGAGCAAGCAAACATTGTAAAAAATCATTTCTCAAAAATATACTGCACTTTTTTTCGTCTGTAACCAAGCAGGAAGTCTAACAGTGTCCTGACCCCAAATAGGCATTGCGTAACTGGTACATCGGCTTGCTGTCCACTACTGTTAGGGCTGTCAACAATATGGTCATGCCGCATAGGTTTCTGGGTCAACGAGACAGACTAGCCGCATTGCCACGGGGATGTGTCTGACTCATAACGGGTGCAGCACATGCTACTGGCGACGAACACACAATGACGCGGTACAAGTCTGCAAGAGCGTTGGGCGAATGCCAGGACGGCTGGCAGTGGAAGGAAGATTTAGGACCGAGAGCATCGGACAAGGGTACGATAAGGAAGTTGATAGAGCCTCAAAAGAGAGTATCCGGTTCAAATCCTGTGGGTGACGCTTCAAAACATGAACTATTTCGTCATCCTTGGTTTCCCATCCTTAACAAAACTCGATATAGAATTTGGTAGAAATCTATAGAAATGTTACAAAACAATATATATTTTGTAGAATTCTAAAAGAAATAGATTTTGCAGTCTATTGAATTATACAGAAATCTGCACAATAAGCCTATTGATTTAATAATCTGGCACAATTTTGAAAGAAGCTATTATATTATTGCCGCCGCTTCGAAACTTACGCAATAAGTTTGCTTGCCTGTGTCTTTCAGAAGATACAATAAAACCGTTGGTGTATATACCAGGGGAAGTAAAAAGTCGCACACAGTGGGCAAATGTGTAATCTGTCGTTTACTCGCAGAGTGGTGATCTCTATCTCCCGGTCGGGCGTGTGAGAGACGCCGAGCAGGCAATGAATACAGTATACATACGGCATCCTTGGACCCACTGGGTCCTATACGAATGTGCATATAGTAGCGCTTTCCGGAGTGTGATACAACAGTGCGTGCAACATGCATACAGTGTGCATACTAAATACATACTTAAATAACACTACATAACCTTTATAAATACACCGCCAATTGGTAGATCAACGGTGAATGGTCAATGGAAGAGATTAAACACAGGCAGACGCGAACGAACACTTGCACCTGGAAGTAGATATTGTCACATTGCCCCCAACATTAGCATATTACTATATTATAGATAACTCAGCGAACGAACACTTGCACCTAGGAGTATATATTGCCATTTGTCCCCAAAGTTAGCGTGTTGCTATATTATAGATAAGTTAGCGAACGAAAAACTTTCACTAAATTGCGTTTGTCCTGCGTGCGTGTCGACTGCCGTGTAGTATTGGCACTTGCGATGATACTCTAAAGATACTGAACTTGACGGCAATTTACAACACACCTGTGTGACGTGTTGAAAAAAACACTACTAACTAACCCTCAATCTCATAATTGTGTTTGTAGTAATGACAGTCGAGAAATCAGCTTTACAACAATATTACCAAACTAACCTTTCTTTTGAAGACGTAACTCTCCTGTGTCAATAAGACAGTAATTTCACACAACTGCGTCGTAATGTTTGTTACTTCTTCTTAGCAGACCTGTTGTCGAGACCGATTTTTTCGCAGAATAAGAGTCGTGTCAAAGCTGTGCGTGTCTATGTGCGAATGAAAGCGGTGGTGCGCAACTGATAGACATGTAGAAAAGAGGATCGCCGCTCGAGCTCTACGTACAATAATAAATCACAATGATTTTGTTATGTTAGCATACGCACGGACATTCGCTGGAATGAACGTGGGGGTATGTGTATATATTTGTATGATTATTATATATACAATTATATTCCTGCCGCCCGTTGATTGTTGACGTTTTGTTAATTATACCGAGTTCTGATTAACATTAAATGACGGGTGATACCGCTCAACCAATCCCATCACGCGACGGGGCTTGAGCATGCACCTTGAAGCTATGAACACCCACAAAAGGTGTATCTAAATATTATATTTTCAAAGAAAAAATTAACTGCTTACAGCCTATCATTTTCCTATATTATATTTGCGCAAGACAGTGTTTTACAAGCTGCGATGATGAACAAGCCGACTAAATAGATTCTTCCTTAAACGTGTTAAGAAATGTTAAGAATATCCTAAGAAAATGAACAAATATGGAGGAGTTCAGATGCGTAGATTAGTTTGATGTGGCTGAGGTGAACATATGTCTAGCTGTGACTCAAGACAACAGTTGTGAAAGTAGGACGTTGTACAGTGGAAACGAAAGAAAATTTCGTCACGTGATCTTTGGAATATCACCTCAAGGGGTGTGGGTGCGGGAAGCCCTAATATTTGTTGTTGGACTGTGATGTTTTTTTGAGAGCTTGACGGTTGGTTTGTTGACTTGTGTCAATTAGGGCTACAAAGGGAGGTTTTTGGATAGCCTGAAAAGTTCAAACAGCGTGTGTCTGTAAATCCCACATAACCACTGATGCACGTCGACTCGGCCCAATTACTCTCATGTTATTATTTAAAAGAAACTTGACGTAGGGGAGAGCAGCGCTCGTTGTAACAGGGGCAAACTGGACCTCATATATTTTACATGCACCACACGCGCATCACACAACACACCACACACACACCACAAATAACACACACGTTCACATACACACGTACGCACACACACATACATCACACCACACCACATCATACATCACAGACACAACAGATCACATCCACCACAGACAGCACAGACTGCACACACACATACAACATTCACCCCACGCACGCACGCCACACCACTCACCACACATTGATACCACACACACACACACACACTCACACACAAACACACACACACACACACACACACACACACACACACACACATACACACACACACACACCACAAGTAACACACACACACGTACACATACACACGTACGCACAAACACACACACCACACCACACTGCACACCAGAAACACCACATACAGTACAGACACCACACACAGAGAAACACCATTACCCCACGCACGCCGTGCACCACTCACCACTCATAGATACCACACACACACACACACACACACACACACACACACACACACACACACACACACACACACACACACACACACACACACACACACATATATATATACGCACGCACGCACGCACGCACACACACCTATATGTACATTACGTTACTCTCGCGAAGAGGTGTTTCTCCAGTAGGGTCCTACATAGCAATTATGACTGTTGTTATGCAAATACACGCCGGGCAACGTGTGCCCGACACATGGCTAGCAATACCGGCGTAGACTGCCGTTACTATTATTGCCGTAGTCGTCATTTACGATGTCTTCGCCGGTATTTGTCAATCATTCAATACATCTCGAAACACGCAATTTAGCATCCTTCCCATACGCTACGAAATGACTCCCTCTATATAGTTACAGCTGAAACAACGTGTACATGTACATATCCACGTAGTCGCTTTATAATTACAATACTATTATAGTATATCAATTTATAACATTCTACCTACATACCCTATCGATAATTCATGTCTCCATACAGCCCGCTCTGTAACAACGTATCTAGAACGTGTCGCTGCTGTTTTGTCACATCCCAAATTGTTTGTATACTATCACAATGAGAACTTTTTAAATTGCACTTTCCGTTTTATTTAAACGAATGTATTAAAGATATATTTACTGTTTCGTTAACATGAACAGGATCCACACATGAATAGTTTGCGATCGAAATCAAACATGTGCAATTTCAAGCAATATGATAACAGTTGCAATGCACCGTGTTCAACTAACAATCGTTGCTTGACATTCTACAAAAAACAACGTTTTGTGGAGGCAAGTATGTGGTAAAACTCATAACGACAAGTGGAGACACAATATCTTAAGCATATACACTGTAACTTGAACGAACATTACTGTATCAGTTAAATTTGTTGATAGTTAAACATAAATAAGTACTCAATAAACAAAACAATAAATGTTAGTACACTGTAGTCAAGAACAACATTAGTCGAGTCCACCGTTAAATAAAAGCTAGACAATGATTAAGTTGTGTGAACGCAAAAGAATAACTCTTGTGCAACATCAAATTTACTATCCTTTAGTTGTTGGTTGTAGATATTAATATATATATATATACATATATATATAGATATATATTATATTTATCACAAATACACATGCACGCATACATACAATTAAAGACATAAGAATAAATTATGCATGCGCTATACATTTATGACATCATCATCAACATTGTGCAGCCGTAGTATCCCATGGTTGGGCGAAGGCCTCAGCATGTCATTTCCAAATCTGGCTGTCATGTGCTATCCTCTGCCAGATGGTGCCCTTCCAGTACTCGTCTAGTTCGTCTCTCCACCGTCTCACCGGTCTTCCTCTAGATCGTTTTCCTTCGTAAGATCTACAGGTTGTGATATGTGTCCATCGGTTATCTCGTAGCCTGCTGATGTGCCCTGCCCAGTTCTATCACGTCTATGACCTTTGTCTTCTGCCTTACTCAGATGTTTGTTTTTCTCTCCAGATACGTGATTTTAAACGTACTTCTTTCCATCTTTGTTTGTGCGGCTGCTGGCTTATTCTTTGCCTGGATGGTGAGTGCCCATGTTTCTACGCCGTATGTCATAGTTGGAAGTAAGCATGAGTTGAAGACTTGTCTCTTCAAGCAGGTTCCGGAGCTACCCTTGAAGATGTCGCGGTGTTTGGCGAATGCTGACCAGCCGGCAGTGATCCTTCTTTGAATCTCTTTGTCTTGGTTTTTGTTTCTGATACTGTATCGCTGTCCCAGATACACGTAGCTTTCAACGATCTCTATCTGCGACGTGTTGATATATATTGGTGTGTCATTTTCTAACATCACTTTTGTCTTCGAGATGTTCATCTTGAGACCTTGTTTTTCACTTTCACCAGCTAGCTCCTGCAGCATGTGTAGTAGTTCTTGCGGTGTAGAACGCATATGAGTATGTCGTCGGCGAAGCGAAGATGGCTGATATATTTTCCGTCTATCGTCAAGCCTCTGGTTTCCCAGGTCATTCTTCCGAATATGCTTTCGAGTGTTGCCGTGAACAGCTTGGGCGTTATGGTCTCACCCTGTCTTACTGCTCTCTTGATGTTGATTTTATTGCTCTGTTTGTGTATGTGGACTGTAGGTGTAGATGTCTTTCAGGATATCGATGTACACATCTTCTATCCCCTGTTCTTGAAGGTACGTCAGTATTGCTTTAGTTTGCACCGAGCCTCGTAGTCGACGAAAGCGATGCTGAGCGGGATATTATATTCTCGGCACTTCTCTTTCAATTGGTCTGCGACGTGTATGTGGTATGTCATTAAGTACCTGCTTCTGAATCCTGCTGGCTCTCGTGGTTGGTTTTCGTCCAGTGTCTTCTCTAGTCTATTCGTTAGTATCGGTGTGAGTAATTTGTAGATGTTTGATAACAGACATATCGGTATGTAGGTCTTTAAATCTTTCTTATTTCCCTTCTTGAAGATTACCACCACCTTTGCGTTCTTCCAAGCGGTGGATATTCGTCTTTCTGATAAGCATTTAGCATACAGCTTAGCCAGTGTCTTCGAGATTATATCTTCTCCTGTTTTTAATGTTTCAATGTTTAGATGGTTATTGCCTGATGTCTTCCCATTCTTCATATCTATTAGCGCAGCTTCCACTTCCCATGGTGTTATTTCTGGTACCTCTTCTGGATCGGTGTGAATTGTGGTACTCTAATTACTGTCATATAGCTCGGTGTAGAATTCCTCTATTCGTTCCATGATCATATCTTGATCTTGTATTTCTCTACCATGCTTGTCTAGAAGTGTAATCAGTATGTATCGGCCTAGTGCCTGCGTTCTTTTTGCTTTCTTCTGGCTTCCTCGTTTCTCGTATGATCTCTTGTTTGTACTTTCTGTTGTCCTTTCTGTTGTCCTTTCTTTTTGATGGTCTTGCATATTTCTGCGTATTCTATTTGTTTTTATGGTCGCCGTTATCCACCATTTCTCGTCGTTTCATCATTAATGCTCGTGTCAGTGACGATATTCCCGTCACTACATGCCTGTTGATTGCTTTGGCTACACTTGTTGCACTTAGTTGGATCATCTCAGTTATGTTTTCGCTCGTGGAGTCGATGTCGTCTAGTTCCTGTAGTGTCTCGAATCGATTTCGCAGTTCAAGTTGGAATTATATCTTTTTTTCCGATTTGTGTGGTATCTACACTCGGTGGTCTCTTGTTTACCAACTTCTTCCTTTCAGCTTTGAAGTACAGTTAGATATTTCACATTACCATTCTGTGCTCACTTCCAATGTTGACTTGGTTGATGACAGTTACGTCTGTAACTGTCATCAACCAATTGTTTGTGTATTTGTTACGCCAACTATTGAGACATTGCATTCCATGAAAGGTTACATGACACATTACATGTGTTGCATTCAGGGTTACTAGTATGTATTCTAGCAAAGCTGAGAGAATGTATTTTAACTAATATGACAAAAAACAACAGTAATGGGTGAAAATAAGGAAATAGCGAATTTTTTACCTTTTTGCACGTTGACCAATCTCCAGTTAACTACGGAATACCAACTCCCAAGAACCACATTTTCTGAACTCTTAAAAACCCATAACTTGCAGCCTTGCCTTGATAAAGGATTATCTGAAGAAGTGACAAAATCACTCAACTGCAAATATTATGATTTGACCGAATTAAATAAGTCAATACACATAACTGATGGACTAATAACTGTTATCCATATCAACTTACAAAGCTCTTTCAAAAACTATAATCTACTCAAAGCACATATTGACTCTATAAATATAAAAGTTGATGTAATTGTGATCATTGAGGCAGGGATGGATAACAAAGATAGATGTGCGAATATATTCAAAGAATATAATTTCTACTATCATGGACCACTAGATAACAATAAAGGCGGAGTTGCTGTTTACATTAAGAAAGATGTGTACGTCCACAAACGATTTGACTTAACGCTATGTCATAATCCTAGGTTGGAAAATTTGTGGCTTGAAATAATTAAAGATGGCGTCAGTTTTATGATTAGCAATATGTATAGACATCAATACTATAACACACACGTTATTCTGATCTTATTGGATCAAACTTGTCTATTATCAAGCAGGAAGGTAACATTTTTATTATATGTGGTGATGTTAATATTGATCTTTTACAACAGGACTCGTGTCAAACTAAGATATACATGGACACGTTAATGAGGGAAAATCTGTTACCATGTATCACACTTCCAACAAGAATAACAGATCACTCTGCAACTCTCACTGATCATATGAATATATATCGACCTTTAAAGTTCACGAAAAGTGATATAATTGCAGGAAACCTGTTTGTAGATATATCAGACCATTTACCCAACTTCATCATTATAAAAGATGTATCCAAAACTCATGACACCAAATATTATGACATGTATGGACACGGTTGAATGTTATGATATGTTTGTAACCAAATACGACACAATTTTCCTAAAATGTTTACCACTTACCAGAATGTCAATTAAACGCTTCAAGGACAAAAGGTGGATGATTAAAGGCATTAGAAATTGTATTTTAACAAAGACTAGGTTGTATAAGAAATATATCAATAGACCAAATGAATACAATAAAACAGAATACCTACAGTATAAGAATAAACTTACAACTATCATACGGCAGGCGGAGAAATCATATTACAGTAGCTTAGTCTCACAAACAAAACAATCAACCAAGGAATTATGGAGGATATATGCGGATCTTGTGAATAAGGACAAAAGGAACATGCACAACATTAAAAAGCTGGTCATCAATCATATAGAATTTAACGACTACGAAAGTATTGCTAATGCAACGAACCAATATTTCGCTACTGTAGGTAAAGAATTGTCAAAGACATATACTCAGGGAAACGAATATAGACAATTTTTATCTGACCAGATACACAATACTATGTTCCTGTCACCAGTTTGTCAACAAGCAGTGATCAATGACATTAACAAGCTAGCTAATTCTAATGTATCAGGTATTGATAATTTTCCTTCAAAAATTTTCAAATTGTCGTGCAATTTCATTTGTAAACCTCTGACTTACATTTGTAATTTGTCGTTCTCCGAAGCCACGGTACCACGAGCATTAAAGGTGTCAAAAGTAATACCTATATTTAAGAATGGATCAAGGTGTGAACCATCCAACTATCGACCAATTAGGCTGATGAGTGTATTCAATAAAATCATAGAAAAGTTAATGTTGAAGAGGTTATTCGTCCAAACATCAATTTGTATTTCGTAAAGATCATTCGGCTACGTTAGCGATTATTGAAATTATAGAACATATTAGAAATTCTCTTGACAGTGGCGAATTAGTTGTTGGATCTACGTAAGATTTTGACACCGTTAATCACGATATATTGTTGTATAAGCTGGATCATTATGGAATAAGAGGTCATGTATGTAAATGGTTTAGACATTATTTAAGAGATAGACAGCATTGTGTTAGCATTAATGGCACAGTTTCAGAATACGCTCATGTTCAAACTGGCGTCCCGCAGGGCTCCATCTTAGGGCCAGTGTTATTTCTATGATATATCGAGTGCTGTGGAACACGTATCTTTGCGATTGTTTGCTGACGATACTAACTTGTTCAATAGTGGAATGGGTGCCAAGGATACTGTGTATACGGCTATGGAGAATGTAGAATCGCTTATTGTCTGGTTTCGATACAATCAACTAACTCTGAACTTGAGTAAGACATGTTATCCAATTTTCAGTAGACATATGGAACGTGAAGTCGTGCCTTTACTGTTGCAGGGCAAACGCATTGAACGGATTAACTCAGCCAGATATCTGGATATATATCTATACTGTAAGCTGTCATGGTCGGAACATATTAAGGATCTTTGTTTGAAGGTGTCTAAGTTATCAGGTTTATTTTATCGCATCTTTGTTTGAAGGTGTCTAAGTTATCAGGTTTATTTTATCGCATGGCCTCGTTCATAAATGCCGATATGGTCAGGCAATTATATTATGCCTATGTATTTCCCCATATCAATTATAGGATTGAATGATATGGATCGGCTTGTAAAACTAACTTAACGAAATACAAAATTTACAAAACTGATTACTTAAAACATTAGCAATACGTTACCGCCGTGACAGTGCCACAGCACTGCATATGGAACTTAATATACTTAAAGTTCAGGAACTATTTTAACTAAATGTTCTAATATTAGTGTATAAACAGCGTACGAATCAACTTCCTAGTCTATTCCACCAATTTTACCAATGTAATAGTGACTTCTTGACCAGAAGATCCAGACAGGAGAACAATTTTTGTATACCTAGATGTAATTATAGAACTGGAGAGAACTCCTTGAAAGTAATAGGGGCTCGACTTAGGAATGAACTACCTGTAGACATTAAACATTCGAAAACGCTAAATCTGTTTAAGCATATAGCCAGGAGCTTTATAATTGGCACAAACTAAAGTTTAAATCTAATTACATATTGTAAGAAATTCGCTTGTAAATTCTCTTATATAGAAGATAATTTATATAGCTTTAATTTACGGAAGTCATTAACCTGAAGCTATTGCAATTGAATACACTGTATAACCTTTATATACGTAATATTATGTATGTGGGAGTACACTATAAGAGTTTTATTTAATTGGCTACCAGCTCGATAAGTTCTACTTCTCTGGTAGCCGCCTCATCTGTGTTACATTGCTCTTGAATTGTGTTGTACATTATCTGGATGAGGAAATAAATGTACTTACTTGCGTGTATAAGTTGTATTTGTCTTCTTCTAAGTATGATATTGTTGGTGCATATACATGTACTATCTTCAGCGTGTAGAGCTTTGTTATGCATAGAACAAGTTCTGCTACTCTGGGGCTGATGCTGTTAAACTCCATTATATTGTCTTTCCATTTCTTGTGTAACGCCCATAGTGGTGTATAATCACAACACTGGCATTTGATGGTTGCAGGTGGTTTTAATGAGGTATTTCAGCCAGCGGCGTACAAACCCCTGCGAACATACATAAAACTATGAGTATCCAGTCGGATCCTGCTTATAAACATCATTACAACACTATCTGGCTATAACAATATCAACCACTCCCATAGACTGTAATATCTGCTGAATAACAATATTCCATCTTAATAATAGCAAAAGAACAGTACAGAAATGCCACAGTTGTTCAACTTACAACTACACTAGTAACCTGGATAGCTCTGCATAATACCTAATAACAATAAACAGTAGTTTCACACTAAAGTCACCCAGGCATTACCTGTCAAAACAGTTGTCAACAGTTGACAAACACAGAATTGGTGCAGTCACGTGACCTCAACTGACCTTGCTACAATTGTCTAGCATACCTTACAAACCATCTTTTTCAAATTAACTAATAAACAAACATAGCAAATACAATTTTAATTGCATTGTTATATACAGAGCATTAGCATGGAGACAATTGTCACAGTATTGTTATAACTCGCTAGGCCCAGGAACTGTCTCAGCTCCGTTTCACTCGTTGGTGTTGTCCACTCATCTACGGTGCGAGTCTTCTCTGGATCAGATGAAATCCCATCCTCTGCAACCACGTGGCCCAGTTTCGCAGTCGCCGGTGGAACAGTTGACATTTCTCTGGTTTTACCTTCAGGTTGTACTCACCCAACCTGGACAATACCATGTCCAATGTGTCAAATGTTATTTTGGAAGGTGCGAGCAAAAATCAGGATGTCGTCCTAGTATACGAGAAGTGTCTGAAAGTTCTGATCACCTAATACCTTGTCCATTAACCGCATAAATGTGGCTGGAGCGTTGCACAGTCCAGATGGCTTTCTGGTATATTCGTACAGACCTCCTGTTCCAACGCGGAAGGCTGTCTTCTCCACGTCTTCAGTCGCCATTGGGATTTTATTGAACCCATGGGCCAAACCAAGCTGACGAAATATTTGGAACCCTTCATGACTTCGAGTGCCTCTTCAATCCTGGATAGAAGGTAGGCATCCTTGTGTGTCTGAGCATTGAGGGTGCGGTAGTCAACACACAGCCGGAGTGTTCCATCCTTCTTTCGCACAAGAACCATGGGTGCTGCATACGGACTTGATGACGGTCGGATAATATTTCGGTTCAAGCTCTTCAGCAGGTACTCCCGTACTTCGCCCCAGTGATGTGGTGGGACTTTCCTGTGCGGCACTTTAATGGGGACCTCGTTTTTTGTGCGTATCTTGTGCTCAATCTGGACGCAGTATCCGAGATCATCTTCGTCTCGGCTGAAAATCCTGCAGTGCTTTGCAATCAGTCTCGTGACACCTTCGCGCTGCTCTGCATCGATGTCGCTCACATCCATCCGAGACAACAAGCTTCTGACCATTTCTTCTATGCCAGCACTGGGGGTTACCTCATTCATGGAGACGTCATGCTCATTCTGGAAATGCAGCTCTCCCGGGTGTTCGATTGTGACATCTTCTAAACACGCAATTGTCATTCTTGGTTTCAAATATATATCTCTGTCGCTGAAGTTGGCAACTTGTACTGGGATACTGCCGGTGTTATTTATCTTCTCACACGTGCGGCCCACTGCCAGTCCACGCTGCAATGACTGGGCATCCTTGCTTTCAACTAAGGCATAACATACAGTGAGTTTGCTGGTACCAACTGCGGCTTCTTTCCAGCAACCTGCACAGGGCCACCCAAACTCGGCCTCTCCACTCTGACCTCGCTGTGCGCTCCAGCTGCCTCAATCATTTGCAGATAGTATCCTCCACTACACTCGGATGACAGCATTTCTTTGATGTCTCGGAAGATGCTGCTGCCAATAACACCTGGTGCAGCTTTTTTCTTTCAGCGAGAGGCGTGCCAACAGGGTATTTTACAACTAGGAAGCCCATACCCTCAAACGTGCGGTCCATGAATTCCAGGGGTAGTTCAACATATCCGATGTATGGGATTTCCAAGCCTTGTGCTGCATATATTTTTATCAAATGGGATACGTCCATGAGATGTCCTTCGTCACCAAGGTGTCTGCTGAAGAATGACTCTGTAACGGTTGACACTTTGGCCCCAGTGTATAATAAACAGCGAATATTTACAAACCCAATCTTGATGGAGGCCTCTGGACACTCCCCCACAGATCTGTGTACAGCAGAGTCCGCGCCACAACCCGCCGTGTGGTCTACGACGACGGGCTCTGCCGAAAATCCGGCTTGTTTGTTCGGTCGATCCTGCCCGCGGACAGTCACGGCGCATGTGGTCTGCCGAGCCATACCCCCAACACAGCTTGGGTCCATCCGACCTTTGTCGCCTGTTTCTTCCTTGCTTTTTCTCTTCCAAACTATGGATACTCCAATGTACATACACACGCATAGACAACCAATCTACAACTTCATGAGGTATTTCAGCCAGCGGCGTACAAACCCCCCAGACAGTATAGAGTAGTGCTGTTTCCTAGTCTCCACACGAATCGCTCTCGCCAAAGTTCGCTACCACACTATAGCACTCCAGAAATCACTTCGAATTTGCCTTCTTTTCTTCCGAATAATTCAAATCACTGCGACATCAACCCCTCTAGCGAGAAACAATCGCCCAATTATTCCAGCGCCTCCAGCGACCATTTGACTAACAAATTCAACCGTTACACATGTTTATGAGAAAGCCTACTCCAGCTTGGCCGTTGTTCGCTGTGGAATGGTATAGTAGATGGCCGGTTTGTAAGGTAGTGAAGCATTCCTATCTTTTTCTGACTTCTCCGATCCCGATTACATCCCATACCAACTTGGTTTACCTAAGATCTTCCTCCAGTTCTTGTATCTGTTCATCTCTTAGTAGTGTTCTTACGTTATATGTTGCTATCTTCAGTCTACTTACCTTCTCTCGGCGGCTCTTCTTGAGCCAGGTATTCTTAGCACCCCCTGTACGTAGCCCTACTTGACCCGAACCGCCTCCTTGGTCACAGATTCTTTCGATGCTGCTGGGGACTGGGGGCTTGGCTTCATTGTACTTCCACGCTGGCCGGTGCGGGTTGGAAAGTTGAAAAGTAGGGTGAACGAAATTTCCCAAGTTTCGACAAGCCCAATCCACCAACGACACTTTGTTGCTAACTTTTCTGTGAACGTCTTTCGTTCTTGGTGACATGGTCGACTGGGGCAATTAACGTGGAAAGTTAATTCGTTAAATTACAATTAACTCATATGTTTTCCAAATAAATCTACTTAAATTAACTTCTCACGTTTATCAGGTCAATCAAATTACGCTAACTTCGCAAATTATTCAATTAAATTAACTATTATCGTTCTTCAATTAACAATTAATTGCAATTAAATACAATTAAATTACCAATTAACTTCAACTACGTTGACAAATAAATGTTAATACAAACTAACTAGACGACAAGCATGCTAGTAAAGTATAACTACATTGTATAAATGTCTCTAAAACTTGAACGTTAAGTACTGTATTGCCAGATTGAGTTCACTTTTCACATTTTCCCGTGGGATTTTATCATTTGGGATTATGTTCAGAAAACCTTCAGACTTCAAATACACTTTTTGCTTGGATGGGAGCAGATATGTGGTTGTCAGTGGCAGAACCCCTGGCAATGTCCACAGATACTGTTTGCGGAGTCGCTGGATTAGCACCTGTCAATATCCTCTTTGTTCTTTAGCCTGGCTGCAACATACCGCTGCACACTATCATCGCACAATACAAATTATTTGGGCAAACCCAGCATACACTCTGTCCTATTACACAATACAACTGTAGCACCCATTGAACATCACAGTTCACCTAGCAAAGTCACTGACTGGACACTTGAAACTGTTCAAACAATTGCCTGAACCGAACTAATTAGTTTCTTTCATGTCAGTTGTGTCACTGATTGCTCGTGGTGTGCACTATAATCTTCAAAGCTAACTATATCTACTGACGTCAAGCCAGCGACAATCTCCTTACGAATGTATACAATTATATCCAATAAAGTAAAGTTAATTGAAAGTTAATTGTGATTTTCTCAAATAAATTACATTTGAATAACCTCTTCCAGAAACAAAGTTAATTAATTAAATTAAGTTAATTGAGTAAATGAATTAACAAACTAACAATTACCAATTGAAATTAACCCATGCCTGGTTGCCACACATGTTAGTCGTTTCTGTTTACAGTGTACCTATGCGTGTCTACTACCTGTTTATCTTCCTTCGTGTGGCCGGACTTGGTCGTGCAACGACCGGAGGAAGGTAATTATGACACAGATTTCCTATCTCGCTGGGCAATTATTTGGCCGGGCATGCAATATCGTTCAAATGTTTCGCTGGTCCAGACTTTCCGTCCGGCTGGACATTTGTTTTGCCGGACAAAGACAGGTGGCCAACATTCTAATGTTTCTTCCAGTCCGGCTGGTCATGTTTCTGCATACAGGTAACCATCGCTCGAAGGTTTCTGTATTCCACATTTAACTTTAGGCTGGTTATTTGTTTGCATATGGAGGTAACCATCGGGAGAGGGCGGGTCCGGTCCAAGTTGTCGGTGGATTGAAACTTCACTGGGTGGTGGCCGGATTTCTCTCTCCCACTGGGACTAAATAGTCATTCGTATGCTGTCGTTTGCCGTCGCAATGTCTACGGACAAGTTGTGTCTCATTATCTTGCAGATTGTAGCAAAAGACGGGCGATTTTCTGGATCTTTCGACGAACAAAGCATCATCAAGTCGTAGCTGTAACAACAATGAGATCATTTTGTGTCACGTGCAAGTAGTATGTGCATACAATCGCCGAACAAATTGCATTCATATCTGAATCAAACAGTGTAAGTCATTGGTTCTCGTGTTATGCACCGCCTTAAGTCGATTTCCGCAAACCGGCTGCGTTACTGACTTAATTTCTAAAACAATGCAACGCATATTGGCATAGTATACGTTTCAATCATTCGAAAACAAGACTTAGTGCTGAAAGAGAATTGCTTCGCTAGGATGTGGAGCCCTGAATGTATTTTAAATGAAACACTATAGGATATAATAAATCAAGATTAATAGAATATTCGCGTCCACAATTTACTGCATTATATGGCACACCGTTGCAATTTAATTAAATAAAATCATTGTATTGTTGCACACTGAAAGGGTCAAACACTCTGCCTTAACTTGTTTTAGTTACTCTCAAAGATATTGCATCGGTAACTCTGGCAGCGTGAGTTTATTGACGGAATTTGCTGAATAAAATAAGAGAACCTTAGCACTGTAGCAAGACACCAGCTTGCTACTTAGCTAAGGTACAGAAAGGAAAAGGAAATATATATTTCCCCTGGCATTCTGCCATCTGACGGCAGTTGCTAGAACTGCGGTTGCGGGTCGCTCGCCGAACAGGTGAAGCCACACAAACGATTCTAAATGCTAACGATCGATGTGTGCCCTACGGAAATATGAGCAAAATGCCGTACATTTTTGGAATAATCGCCATGTCCTTGGATTGATTAGAACAATAATGATTTACAGTTCATGAATATGTAAGTACCTAAACATGTTCTGTTTTTGTTTGACCATAAATATGATTTACAAATAGTGTTTACAAGTCGGGTCAAAGCACAGGCGAGATAGATGAGATCTGGGTCAAAGTCGTCGAACCACTTGCCCATTCTAGAGTGATTAACGTACGTTTAGATGTGATTATTTACGTAGATATGACTGTTTTAAGAACATAAATTATCATCCTACTCTGAAAAAAATATTTGTTACCCCAAATATATGATTAGGTCGGAACAAAACGAGACCACAAAGTTTCCTTGTTTATGAACCTTTTTTTATAATATTTGTATGAGTGAGGGAGAATCCATGTTCCTCTTCACTGTTGTCTCCTTTCCTGTGGGCCTGCCAGGGCAGTAATCCGGTTTCGGACAAAGTCATTGGTCTTGTGCTCGGCCCAAGAAACGTGCAGCAGGCGTTTGAAGCACTTGGTCTCAAACGCCTGTATCGTCTTCGTCATTGCAGACGTCAGTGTCCAACTTTCGCAGCCGTAGAGCTGGATGGAGACAACAAGAGCTCTTCTTCTTCTTCTTATGTATAGCTCAGAACTCTGTATCAGCCACATGTATGTGGCTAGAGTATTGTCGAGCTTGTACAGTCGGATCTTAGTTGCGAAACTGATGTTAACGATTCTCCATATCTTACTGAGTTTGGTCACTGCTGTTGTCGCAAGGGCTATTCGGATCTGGATCTCTTTGTCCGACTGTCCACCTTTGGTGAATGTGGAGCCGATATATTTGAACGCATCCACTTCCTCCAGCTTCTGGCCGTTCATCGTGATGTCAACAGTAATATTTTCAGTGCTGCTGGCGACTATCTTGCTCTTTTCGTTGCTTACTTCCGTGTCGTAAGCGCCTGCTCTATCCACTAGTATATTGGTAAGATCTTGGAACTCGTTGTTGCTTCCTCCAAGAAGATCTACATTGTCTGCAAATCGCAGGTTGCTGACAGATCTGATTCCAACAGAGGTAGTGGTGTTGAAATTGTGGAGGGCTTCTCTCCTGATGTTCTCAAGGTAGATGTTGAAGAGAACTGGCGACAGCAAGCAACGTTGACGAACTCCGATTGTGGTCCTGAAGTACTCCCCTATTTGGCTGTTAAGAAGGACCGCACTGTTGGCGTTGTTATACAGTGCGCTGATGACTTGAGTGATGCCTTCTTCATTGTTGAAGCGCCTCAGCACTTGCCACAGACCTTCCTGCCACACCCTGTCAAAAGACATATTGAAGTCTATAATGTTGTGGAGCAGGCTCTTCTGGTGTTGCAGGTGCTTTTCGATCAGGATTTTGCAGTTGCAAATTTTTTCTATGGTACTTCTTCAGCGTCTGAATCGGGCCTGCTCTTCTGCTAGTAGTTCTGCTGATTGCTTTTTCAACCGGTTCAAAATGATGCGTAGCAGGATCTTGCTTGGGTGGCTAATGAGGCCAATGGTTCGGTCGTCTTGGCACTTCCGGAAATTTCCTTTCTTAGGTAATGGGATGATGAGTGACTGTGTCCGTTCTTTTGGCCACTGTTTGAAGTCCCAGATCTTCTGGCAAATGGCTGTCATTGTAGTGACCATTCCTTCGCTACCATGTTTGAGCAGCTCCACTGGAATATTGTCTGCTCCTGGTGATTTCCCTACTGGTATACTGCGGATGGCTTCTTCCACCTCTTCCCTTAAAATAGGCTATGTTTCTGGTTCTCTCTCTGGGGCCAGTTATGTCTGCAGCACGCTGGTATCAGGCTGCAGGGGGTAATTGTAGAGCTCCTAACTGTTTTCCGTCCACCTCTTTAAGACTTCGCCAGTCTCTGTCAGGAGTGCTCTCGTGCTATCTTCAATGACTGTTGTTCTATTTTGCTGCGGCATGGTCAGGTTCTTAAGTGTGTTGAAGGCTTGGTTGCTGTTACCCTGAGTCATTCCTTTCTCAAAACTGGCACACTGTTCCTCAATCCTATGTTCTTTGGCTGCTTTCATTTCCTTCCGTATTATCCTGTTGACCTGGCAATACTGTTCCTGTGACTCTGCGCTGTACTGTCTCGTCTTCTTCAATTCTCGTCTTTCGACACAGAGGTCAAGGATGTTGTTTGTGACGTAGGGTTGTTTTATCCTCCTCTGTCGACCCAGTACCTCCTCAGCTGTATTGTGGATTATCTCGTTGAAATTGTTAGTAAGGACATTGATGTCATTGTCCAGGAGGTTGAATGCCGCAAACTTCCCCCCTATCTGAGCCTGAAATACTGCAGCCACTTTGGAATCTTTCAGCTTGTCGACATCAAACCTGACACGTGGCTGTGCCGCATGATATTTCTTTTTTAACTTGAGCTTCATTGTAAGCATGACAAGGTCATGATGGATGCCTATGTCAGCTCCTGAGATTGTCCTGGTCTGTGCTTTGTTAAAGCTGGATTGAAGCGACGAGGTGTCAGAATGAAATAAATTTAATTGTGAATCAGACCGCGTGGTTAGTGCCATGTTGTTCTGCGAGAGAGCTTGTGTGGGTATAGGGTGTTTGCCAGGGTCAGTCTGTGGCTGCTTGCAAACTCCCGGAGGCGGAGTCCCCTTTCGTTGATTTCTCCTATACTAAATTCCCCCAACTGTTCCAGACCAGTGTACGAATTAATTTCGCTATTAATGTCACCCTCCGGACTGAGCAAAAGTGACCCGAGTAGCGATGTGACCATACTAGAGAGACTCGTTTCCTATACGTTATTGTAAATGGGAATGATTCGGATTCGGAGTGTGACTTTAATTGCGAGCTGGCTGTATTACTGAGGTGAACATCAAGCGAGGGTGAACTGTATTTACATGTTCAGCGATGTATGACATAGCGGGAATATCAACGTGTAAATAGTAATGTCTACTAGCTTACACTCACCCTTTATACAATTATTTTTCTGGCATCGGGAATTGACATGGAACGGCGCGAGGAACAATTACTCGATTCAAAGTAATCGATGTAAAAAGGAATCAATACAAACACCAGAACAGTCCATGTTCAAAAGCAATGTTAAACTCGTGCTACGCTGTTGTACCGAAACATGGAAATAATCAACACAATTGAAACTATAGTAATCTTCCAGATTAAAAAATTTTGCGCAAATTCACAAATATCAGATGGTGGAACCATGTTATCACCAATCATTTAATAATCCTTCAAAGAGCAAACGCAAAACATCAAGTGGATGGCAATCCACTTTATCAAGACAACAATGCATAGTGGTGCCACCTGGGGAATGATTGACAACCCAACTTGTACACTGAAAACCTAAATAACTAAACATTATTACCACTGTATTTTTGATAAATGTCTCGTCAGTCGGTAGATCAGATATATATATATATATCGGATCTATGCGTGTTGCAGAGCTTCGAATGCTATCCACTTGATCGGTAGCTCGCGAAGCTTGTCTTGCACCCGGTAGTATAGTCATCGCTATAGATGTCTCGGGAGAGACCGTAGTTGGATATCTTTATGTCAGTTTCTTGTTGATCCTGAAACATCGTCTTGCATGCATATTTCTTCACTCAGAGAGCGTAGTTATATTAAAAGGAATGTACTAACTTCGCAGGCATCGCCGTTTGAAAAAGAACAAACAAAGTAACGGTTGTGGATTGAGTTGAGGTTATGGCTACATGTTTACATAAATGGTCCTGAATAAGTGCAGTTCATTAAATTGTAATTGTCATGTTTATCAGCAAATTGTTACGGAGAGGGTTAACAATTATCTGAAAAGCTGGAACTAGTTTATGGTATATGTATTGGGAAGAAACAAGATTAATCAGCTAATTTTGAAGTGCATGCGAATTATATGCGTTGTCCCCAGTCACCAAACATATTTTTTTTAGTAGCCCATGTGTTTACCTAGTTCGAACATTATAATATTTGATATAGAGACGGTGAATATTGTACTGTTTTCAAATAGAATCTATGATGCGACTCATATACAGTTTCCTGCCGCTAAGTCCCGGTGCATGAAGCTGACATCTTCCAAATATGCCATTCCTTTCGCCACTTCGTGGCCGAAACCTAGAAGTTGTCGCACCGTGAATTGCTGTAAATGTCAATAAAACACTTGTTTTACTCTCAGTTACTATAACAGTTGGAAGGATTTGCCGGGTTGACAGTTGACACATTTATTGTTATTACTACTACTGCTGCCGCCACCGCCAGAACTACCACCACCACTGCTCGAGGTTCAAGCCGTCTAAGAGAAAAACGTTAACGTACCTGCATACATCCATACGCACAAATAAATCAGCAAAGAACAGTCTGGAAAACTCTTCTGAAGCTGGATATAAATGGGTTTGATTAAATGCAAGGAGTATGGTAAACAAAGGAAATGAACTAAACATTATGGTAGAAGATATTAACCCTCACATAATAGGTATAACCGAATCCTGGACCACCACCTATATATCAGATACCAAATTGGGACTGACGGGATATGTAATGTTTAGGAAAGATAGAATAGGAAGAAATGGAGGTGGAGTTATTTTATATATTAAAGAATCTATTTAGGCTTATGAAATAAAATTAGAAAGAGAAGCAGATTGCGAAGAAGCTGTTTCGTGAAAAGGAAAAAATACAAAACGCTATAACAAGATTTAACAAGATTTAACAAGATTGCCACCCAGAGAATTAACTCTAGGTAGCAGGTGGACAAGGAAGCCCTTGGCTTTTCGAGAGTCCGACCTTTTTATCTATGTGTATCCCGCCCGTCTGAGGTATGTGTCGATTTTATTTTTAAACATATTCACGCTACTAGCACCCACACAATCAGAAGGTAATCTGTTCCATTCATTTACAGTCCTTTGTGAAAATGAAAACTTTCTTATATCCAATCTACTCTGCTCCTCTGCTCCTAAGGAAAGTAAGCAAACGGGACTGTATTATTATGGGGGATTTTAACCACGGGCATATATAATGGAAATCTCTACAGATTATGGGGAGTGAGGACCACAAGTTTTTTTGTTTTAGTACAAGATACTTTTCTTCCTCAACATGTGCTAAAACCAACCAGGGATGAGAATGTGTTAGACATAGTTTTGTCCTCACATAATGAATTAGTTGACAATGTCAAGATATGTGAGCCACTGGGGAGTAGTGATCACAACCAGATACATTTTACCATCAAAGTATAATCAGAAATTAAAGATCACATGGTGGATTTTCTTGTTAAACATAATTTGATAAACCCATCTCAACATGGATTTTTTAAAGCGAGGTCATGCTTAACAAATATGTAATGTTTTTTGGAAGACATCACTAAGTGGGTAGATGAGGGATCACCAGTAGAATTCGTCTACTTAGATTTTCAAAAGCTTTCGACAAAGTACCACATCAAATATTGCTGCTTAAACTAAAGGCCCATGGCATAGGAAATGGTATAATAAACTGGATAAGAAAATGGCTGATTGACAGAAGACAACGGGTAGTAGTTGATGGGGAGGCTTCAAACTGGAAATCGGTATTGAGTGGGGTACCACAGGGATCAGTAATAGGACCTATATTATTCTTAATATATATCAACGATTTGGATGATGAAATAAAAAGCAAGGTGTTGAAATTTTCGGATGATACAAAAGTGTGTAGAAAGATTAAAAGTGATGGAGATAGACAACATTTACAAGATGATCTTGACAAGTTGATAAAATCGTCTGAAAAGTGGCAAATGCTGTTCAATTTTGGGAAATGTAAATGCCTCCACGCAGGACATGGGAACGAAGAGGTAGAATATACAATGGGGGGTACTGTACTAAGTATTACTGTAAAAGAAAAGGAATTAGGGTTAACCATTAGTGCTGATATGAAGGTTTCAGCTTGCAGCTTCAAAGGGAAATCAAATCCTTGGAATAATTAGGCGAAACGTAACGTATAAGGAAAGAGAGCTAATAATACCGCTGTACAAAACAATAGTTAGGCCTCATTTAAAATATTGAATTCAGGCGTGGAGGCCATATCGCAGGAAGTACATATATAAATGCTAGAAAGATTGCAGAGGAGAGCAACTAAAATTATACAAAAACTGAGGGATCTTAGTTAAGAAATACGCCTAAAAAATGCGGCTTAACAACTCTAGAGGCCAGGAGATTGAGAGGAGATCAGATAGAAGTGTTTAAAATAATGAATGGTTATGAAAATATTGATAGAATTTTTTTTTTTTCAGTTAAGAAAGATAGAAGGACTAGAGGACATGAAGTTACATTAGCAAAGGAGCAGTGTAGATTAGATATAAGAAAGTTCTCATTTTCACAAAGGACTGTAAATGATTGGAACAGATTATCTGCTGACTGTGTGGGTGCTAGTAGCCTGAACATGTTTAAAAATAAAATCGACACATACCTCAGAAGGGCGGGATACATATAGATAAAACGGCTTCCTTGTCCACCTGCCACCTAAAGTTAATTCTCTGGGTGGCAATCTTGTTCAATCTTGTTTCGTCGACTATTAGATTAGCAGTAGCAACAGCCACATTAGCAAGGCTAACACACACATGCGTGCATGATGCACGCATGCACGCATGCACGCATGCACGCATACACTCGCACGCACGCACGCACGCACGCACGCTCGCACGCTCGCACGCACACCCCGACACACAAACACACAAACACACACGCCTCCTCTAGGAATTCGCACACGCTACGGACAGACTCGTAATCTACAACGATAGAACGAAACTAGAGAAAACACGACATCCAAAAATGCCATGAAACTGTCCGACGGTTGTGTGTACTTTCAAAGAGGTATTATGGAATTATTAATATTTATATATATATATGTGTGTGTGTGTGTGTGTGTGTATGTATATACATATAGAGTAAGTGTAAGCCGGGCAAGTGTTGAGGCTTTTTTCCCAATCCTTCTGCGGACTTCTGAGAGTTAGTCGGCATATTTAATTTATTAACTGCACCATAATACATCTGGGTTAAAGAAACTTGCTCATATACATTAACAAGATCAAATTAATTTTATATATTTAGTCAACTTAAAAATAAATGTGTCTAAAAGACAAACACGCTAAATTAATAAATTAACTAAACAAATAAAATGTATGCCAAATATTTGAAATGTCAATTATGATTATACCAACATCAAATAGATTCACTACATTAAAATATTATTATAATAATATTAGTCGTGGTTTATTTTATTATTGCACAGGAAAATCCAGTAGACTCACGGACATTCTGTGAGAACTAGCAGGTAGAGCAAGGGAAGGCAGTAAGGTGGAATCCATCCCCGGTGCTACAATATGACAATCATTGGTCTATCGTCGAAACAGCAAGATTCCACACAACATACATGAGAACAACTTATATGTGATTGTGTCAATCTTTGATGATTCGATTATGCCTGCGTTCATGCTAGATATAGTTCGTATCACAATAGTCACAAAACGCCAATGATATATTCATTGGAGAAGTCGGATTCGGACAGAGTTTATTAACAACTTTGGTGTTGGATTGTGCACGCGCTTAACCTATAACAATATAGGTTAGCCGTTTTAGGCGCCTATGTTTCGTACACATAACCACGCATATATAGTTACACTATATATATATATATATATATATAGTTATGACAGTCTAATGCACCCATTGGACGATATTAGTTAAAGCACGTCAATAGCTCAACAAGAGGGAATAATTGGGATTCTAACTATATGATCCAGGATATTGTAAAACATGTCCAAAGGTACGTTTTATATATGGACATTTTATTCCAGGAACATTTCACCAGAGGTTAATGTCTGGGAGGTTTATGTGAGGAAATGTTCTGAACGATCGTTCCCGCAAGACGATCATGCAGATATGGCAGAACGTTGGTGCAGTAAAACGAAGCAAATCTAGCATAACTAAATTTAGTTAAGCCATGCAACAACAACAACTAACCCTAACCCTAACCCTAACCCTAACCCTAACCCTAACCCTAACCCTAACAATCCCCATTTGATTGGATGGCAGTAGCTATTCCCATGCCGCTGTACACCCATGGTTGCATTCTCCATCTCACACAAGCTTTATCGCAATAGAGTGGTACAATACCATACAACGTATGGCTGTCTGCACGGCAAGTTCTACCATTATTTTATGATGCAGAATTATGTCGATCAGTTCCAGGAAGTTTTGCGGTAGGCTGCTCGGTATGTAATATAAGTAAGAGAAACCGACATCCAGCACATAATCAGACTGTGTCCACGGTTGAGCAAAGTTGATGTGTCCGTTCTTAGCCAACGTTACATTAGTAATTGGGGTGTTTAGACCTTCACCGAATGGGCGACCTGACACGGGCACAGAATGTTCTACTGCGTGCAATGTCACCTCCTCACACTCTTCATTCAACGTGTGGCTGAATTATGGGAATGAGTAGCCAGATTCGATTAAAGCATTCAACCAGTGACTATAGGACAACGGCATTGAATGGTACAGATGCCGATAGCATTTGGCTATCAGTTTCAGAATGCATTGTTTCATAGTCGAATCCCAACATTGCCACTCTGTCAGTTCTTTTATTGCGAATTTTAGGTCACTGTTCGTTTTCTTCCTGCAACGTTGCATAACAACCTGGTTGCCGCTGAGCCACAGTAAACGCTGCACAACCAAGCTCCACACGAACCTCTCCTCAGAATCAGTCACCAACGCAGGCAAATCCCAGAATGCATCTCTAGTATACAGCGCGTCGTCAAGATGAACTGGAGTGAATCTTCCGTCTCCCAGTGCCACGGGTGGAGCGTTACTTTGCGATGACACAGCGAATAAGACAATTGATATGAGGATTGCTTTCTTTTTCACACACACACACACACACACACACACACACACACACACACACACACACACACACACACACACACACACACACACACACACACACACACACACACACACACACACACACACACACACACACACACACACACACACACACACACAAAAACACAAACACACCACACACACACACACACACACACACACACACACACACACACACACACACACACACACACACACATATTATACCTGTTTCATCATTTATGGTTGTGAAAGCTGTGTTCCTTTCAACTGAAATCAGGCGCGTTCAATTAAACAAATTGACCAAGTTAAACGTATAACTAGTAGTTATCCCGTCTACCCTCTTGTATCGGAATAAGAACTTAGCGTCCAGCAAAATAAAATTACTGTTGCATGTTTTCAGAGAAGATAAAATAGGTTTAATAATTATCATGCATAAGCCATCACAAACAAAAATTTGGCTCAGGGAAAACACAGCTGATGATGGAATCAGTTTGACGTTACTTATGACAAAAGACGTCTATCAATATGTAATTGTTGTTATACCGTGTAATCATGCCGTTACAAATCTAGATAGCATAGAGGAAAGCCGCCACAAGACGTGAATCTCGCTCATCAGGTAGATGCAACTGTGTCGTTCTCTTGTTGACGTAATCATTGTCACAAAGTGGTTTGTATTTAATCAGCCTTTAGAACAGTGGTTTGTTTATAAAGTATTGTGCTACCATCTCTGATATGTATTGTCGCTGAGGTATACGCTGGTGCCCTCTGGCGATTAAGGCGTGTAACGTTTTAACTGCCGACGAGTCAGATTTAATTAATTTCATTTGTAGCGTACACCACTAATTCTACGGTTAGTTTGGTACCTGTAGAAATTATTTAACATGACTGGCAATATGGTGACCTGTCAAACTACTTGTTGTGGTTATAAGAAGATTATATTATGAACTTATAAAAGTTGTTTACAGAAATGTAGGTGAGAAAAACACTAGGGTCACACCTAGCATATGAATAGAGTGCGTGTTTTATGAAAATTATGGATTAATTCGTGAGAGTTGGAATGTACGAATAACATTGTGGTATCCGGCTCGATACAGGGAATCCAGTGATATTCATTATGTGTAAGTATGTCACGTAAGTTAAAGATTGAATGAGCACTTATATAGCCAAAAAAACGCGGTTGACGAAAATGGCGACGAATGAACGTTCTTCACGTGCGGGGTCCAAACAAAAACCTAAAAAGCCTGCAAATCGTTACGAAAAACTTGACGAACATGACAAGAAGGAAGATGAAACAAACGTGCAAGAGTTGGTCGAGAAAGCCGTCAGCGAAGCGCTCAAAAACGTGAGAACGTCCCGTGAGTCGACGACCGACAAGAAAACGAACGATGATAGAAATGCTTTTGATATTGGCCGAATTATCGCTCAGGTAATCACTGCTATTGAACCACTACTAGTCACGGCTGTCGTGAATGCCACCGAAATCGTCATGTCGGGCACCCGTTGTGAGAGTAAAGATTGCCAGAAAATAAAGAAGCAGACGCAACTCCAGGGTTTTAAACTCGACGAGCTCGAACAATATACAAGAAAGGAGAATATCCGCATCAACGGACTGCCTGAGACGGGAGACAATGAAGATACAACTGACGAAGTGGTGAAGCTCGCACGCAAGGCGGGTGTGGCTATCACCAAGAATGACATCAGTTTAGCCCATCGGCTACCTGGAAACCGATCCAGTGGCAAGCCTCGCACCATTATTGCGAAATTTGTGAGGAGAGTTGTTAAAACAGACTTCATGCGCAAGAAAAAAAACCTCCGAAGTGACACCGGACCTAGAGTGTACGTTACCGATGATCTCACAAAGATGAGAGCTACATTGCTCTACAACCTCAAACATGACGACGAGATTGAGCGGGCTTACACACTCGACTGCAAGCTCTTCTGTGTCAAGAAAATGCCAAAAAACGAAGAGAAACGCTTCAAGATCGACTCGCCAGATGACCTATTCTCCTTAGGATGGACCGAGGAAAAAGTGGAGGCACTAGGTGTCTACTTATAGTGAATTCTCTTGTGAACACTCGTCCTTGAAATGGTGAACACTTGACTTTTCATCATGGCTTCGAAAAACCCTTGTAGCATTTGCTTTAAAAATTTAAAATTAAATGCTATATTTTGTGACCAATGTAAACTTTGGGTTCATCGAAAGTGTGCAAACCTGACAAATGAACAGCTTACTACTTTATCTAGTGCTAGTGAAGACTGGTTCTGCAATAATAATCTTTAATGTATCAGGTTTCAATGATAATATAATTGACTTGTATGAACAATGTACACACCTTAACTATGCACCTTTTACTTACTCACAGACAAATTGACATTCTATAAATGATGATATAGACTCTGACAACAATTTCCATAATAGAGTTGACTGTGATAGTGTATACTACACAGAGGATGAATTCAATACCAAAATCGTACAAAAAAATCAAAGATTATCAAATTTCTCAATAATACACTTTAATGTCAGAAGCATGTCTGCAAACTTTAACAAATTAAAAGCATGTATTTCACTGTTAGACTGCAAATTTGATGTCATTGCAATTTCTGAAACTTGGATGAATGAAAATGATGAATATCAGCTAGAAAACTATAATTGCTTTAAGACTAATAGAAACCAACGGACAGGAGGTGGAGTTGCACTGTATATAAATAAGTCCCTAAAGCATAAACCCCTACCTACTATATCAAAGTGTATAGATAATTGTGCAGAAGTTATTTGTACAGAAATTACTACTAGTATTGGTAAAAACATAATAGTTGCATCTATTTATCGTGCACCAAATTCAGATCTAGGGTTACTGAATGAACATATAGATCACATATTTAATAACTGCAATGACAAAATAGTATACTTGTGTGGAGATTTTAATGTAGACCTCTTGCAATATGAAAATCATGCTGCTACAAACAATTTTATTGATCATTTGTATAGTTATGGTTTACATCCCTTAATAACAAGGCCTACAAGGATAACTACGCATAGTGCAACACTTATTGACAACATATTTACAACTGAGCTACACAGGTCCACAATTAGTGGCTTACTTATAAATGATCTAAGCGACCACTTACCTGTCTTCCAAATTTGTGACTATACGACTAACTTTCACCAAACTGTAAACCAGTCTTTTCAAACAAGATCATTTGACGGAGAACAATTACAGACATTTATTAATACCTTAGAAATTATGAAATGGGATGAAGTTTTGAACAATGATGATGTTAATTCAAGCTATAATACATTTATTGAATTGTTCAAAAATACTTATGATGTTTGTTTTCCTGCTAAAACTATTTCACGAAAGAATAAAAGGTGGCACAAACCATGGATGACTTCAGGACTAAAAAATGCATGTAAAAAAAGAACATACTATATAAACGTTTCCTCAAAACAAGAAGTGATACTGCTAAAGTTAGATATAAAACATATAAAAATAAACTCACATCTATCATGAGACAGTGTGAGAAGGAGTATTATTTATTCTAACCTACTAGAAGAAAATAAGCAAAATATGAAAGAAACATGGAAAATAATTAATACATTGTTGAATAAACAATCTTCAAAAAAATCATCCTATCCATCTGGATTTAAGAACAATGGATCAACTATTTCAGGGAATATGAATATTGCAGAACATTTCAACAATTTTTGTATTAATATCTGGCCAACTTTAGCTAAAAATATACCCAAATGTAATGCAAATGTTGTGTCCTTCTTGGGTGACAGGGTAGAAGAAACATTATTTTTAAAACCAGTCACTGATGAAGAATTATTAAATATTGTGTATAATTGTAAAAGTAAAACGTCTAAAGATTATGATGGCATTAATATATGTTTAGTCAAAAATATAATTCCTCATATTCTAGCTCCGTTAAAGCATATATGTAACTCCTCACTAGAACAAGGTGTGTTTCCCGATGATATGAAAATTGCCCGAGTGATTCCCTTATTCAAAGCGGGGGATGACCAAATTGTCTCCAACTATAGGCCTATATCTTTACTACCTCAATTTTCTAAAATTCTTGAAAATATATTTAACAAGAGGATAATGAATTTTCTAAATGCAAAACAAGTTTTATATTTCCGTCAGTATGGATTTAGAAAAAATATGTCCACTTCCATGGCAGTAATGGAATTAGTGGAGGAAATTACAAATGCAATGGATAAGGGAAAGCTTACTATTGGTGTTTTTATTGATTTAAAGAAAGCCTTCGACACAGTGGATCACAACATTCTTATCGATAAACTAGAACATTATGGTGTTAGGGGTGTTGCCAAACAATGGATCAGTACTTATTTAGAAAACAGGAAACAGTATGTGTGCTTCAACGGTGTGAATTCCAGTTGTGCTACTATTACATGTGGGGTACCACAAGGGTCAATTTTAGGGCCAACTCTGTTTATTATGTATGTTAATGACTTATGTAATGTGTCGTCACACTTAAAGTCCATACTGTTTGCTGATGACACCAGTTTTGTTGTTGAAGGAAGTGATTTGTTGGAAATGTGTACAAAAGTGTCAAGTGAAATGAACAAACTACACAAATGGTTTAAAGTAAACAAGCTCTCACTAAACTTATCAAAAACAAATGTCATGGTCTTCAGTCACACTAATGCCCCATGTGAATATAATATCTCCATAGATAACACTAATATTGAACAAATAAATTGTATCAAATTCCTTGGTGTTTATATTGACTGCAAACTTACATGGTCTCAACATGTGAATGTTGTACATACTAAAATTGCAAAGAATCTGTCAGTAATGCGTCATGTTAAATGGTTGCTGAATGATACTGCATTGTACACTTTGTATTGTTCATTTGTTCTACCTTATATGGACTATTGTTGTGAGATATGGGGAAACACTTATAAAAATAGAATCCAGCCATTGTATATTCTACAGAAACGTGCAATCAGAATATGCTGTCAGTTGGAGTATAGAGCTCACTCAAAGCCAGCTTTCTTTAAATGTAATGCACTGACTATTTTTGACCTGATTGATTTAAAATCCATGGTCATAATGTATAAAATATATAACAGATTAATGCCAAATAATGTTCTTTCTCGTTTTAAAGTGGTAAACACCACTCATGCCCACAATACTCGTCAAGAAAATAACTTTGAATCTAAGTATTGCAGAACAACTCTGAAAGCGATGTGTATCAGTATAAAAGGTGTAAATATGTGGAATTGTTTAAATACAAATATCAAAAATTACACTAATGTAATTGCCTTTAAGAAAAGGTATAGATCACTACTGGTCAGTAAATACAATATATAGTACATTTTATTTTATCGCTATAATCGTATTCAAATCTTTATTTTGTATAAAGTATTCTTACATCAACGATACTTATTCCTATTGGTCAATAAATACATTATGTACTCTTCGAATTCTTAAAAATATATATATTTTTTTTTTTATACTCATTTGTTATACATCATGTTCAAATCCTTTTATGTGTCAAATTTATCCACATCAAAGATACTTGTTCCTGTCTGATGACTGATGTCATCAAGTCTGCATTGTCTATAATTAGTAAAACATGCTTATTAGCATGTATAAGTCCTATGTTAAAATAAGGAGTATTAAATTATACTTCATGTACCTCATTCGTCAAATTATCTTTTAAATTATGTACATGTATTATGGAAAGGGAAATGCTAACTATAAGTATTGCACTTCTTGCATTTTTCCTTTCAACATTTCAATATATTATATACTATATTATTTATTATTTAGTATGCATTATAGGAATTATGCTGTATATGTATGTATGTATGTATGTTATGTTGAATAAAATTCAATTCAATTCAATTTTATAAAAAAAATTCAAACGTTTAGCTCGCAAAATCTATTTTAAACTCAGCGAGTTGAATGGATTGCTTCGATGTGTGAACGGTTTCGGGAGCCGGTTTTTGAAGCGACTTTAATATGTATTAAGTGTCGTAATTGGTCAGACTAACTTCCGGGCATCAAGCTATATAATGGCAGGACGGCCATTCGAGGCCAGACGAACGTTTGAGCAGAAGAAAGTGTTGCACTCTCGTCTCCAGGAATTGGGCTGAAGTGTGTTTCCGCCCAACGCCTGTGGTAAATACTTGTACGGTTTCAACAATACTGATTAGTTGTGAGGCGCTGCACTTCTCACGCTTTGGAGAAGACTGAGCGATAACCGTCTGCAGTTCCGTTTTGACGTGATCTTCGAATGCGAGGCCACTACCGTTTCGTCTGCTAGCTGTCGTAACACAGACTCCGTGACAGACCTTCTCGACATCGCCGACGTTGTAACATCGTTTCCGTGTTGTTGCCTGGTGTTTCGCGCGGGATCGACAAGGCAAATCTGAGTCGCCTGCTTTCGTCTACGTCTACGAGAATTCGTTTGCCGAACGCCGAGCGACTTTCGTCCTGACATCTCGCCGAACGCGACCGAGGCGAATGTTGACATTCGCACATCACGAAACATTGGTTACAGTTCATAGACTTTACAACGGTGTATACCCGTCTTCATGTAAGTGACCAGCTGTTTAAATTGTCTCCCATGTAAATTCGTATTTGGATGCATATTTGTCGAATATAATGTATGGTGTTATAAATATAATGTCATAGCAGAGTAACGGTTGGCCAACTATCATTGAACCGCATATGTTTATGTTGATGTATTAAATGGGAACGCCAGTTGGCTTCTCGTACATACATATCTGCTGTCACGTTATGTCTCTCGTTCACTCCGAATCCTAGTGCACCCGAACCTATAACTTGCTATGTCAAATCGGGTACCGCCAATTTATTAATACTTACAAGGTCATACATTGAGAATGCCTGAAAATACAACTATTAATGGCATTCTGCCAACAGGATAACTTTGCCCACTTGGTAGCATTTACCCCTCCCGCACATTTACGTATGGGTGGAATGACAACACCATCTACGTATAATCGAGCTTGCATATGCATATGTGTTAACGTTTTCCAGCTTGAATCTCGAGCACCAAACTTTGAAGGATTAATCTACGACCCGTAGAATAGGGCGTAAGATCTATATCTATTAAAAATTAAATCATGTATATATATCAAGATTCTCGCCATTAATGAGGTAAATTAGTTTTTTCAGAAAGTTAAACGTAATATGCGCATAATTAATAAAAACGTAACCTAACAATCGCAGGATATACGCACGCGTAGCAAATATTTCGGGAATACAGCCCCTGCGTCATAGATTCGGCAAAATAACAATAATAATAAGTTTATTATTATTATCATAAACATTATCATTATTATATTGTGGAGTAGACGCAGACACAATAATGTTTATATATGCCCTCGTGCCAATACGATTGCAATACGACTATTATTTGTAAATACTATACCAGTGCACGTCCGATAGACGTGCACGTCACATACTCTCCGACCTAAATCATGTTGAACAAACAAAGAGTATCTACGAAAGCGTTATGGTGTTTATATAATTATGCTGTGTATTTCCTAACATTTGGTTGATACCACTATCACGACTGTCAAATTCTAAGACATAATTTGAATTAAATGAATAATTAGACACCTAACATGTTATCGCGACTGTTTTGCTGTACACCGAGCCAATTTCGTCTATTGATACTGCGTGTATGTCAACGCGTTCTTTAACACGATCGAACTAATTCTAAAGATAAGTCAGCCGACTGTCGTGTTCTGATGCTGGCGTTGTGATTTAATTGTTATGTCCTTAGGGGATGTTTTCAGCATGATATTTGGCTGACACAATATATCTTAGATAGCTTCGTTTTCTTGTTGGCGTTGATACAGCATTGTTCTGGCGCTCCATACTTTAACATTACGACTTGTATGTATTCGTCGACCGTGTATTGCTAAGATAGGTATTACTATGCTAGTGTTATAGTACCGCAAAGAGAGATCTTGCTTTGTTAGTGTTAGTTATATAGTATAAAAGAGACGCCACGGGATATTTCGGGTAGCCGATATTCAACTTATTTTCGATTCAACTAAATCAATTACAGTTAAATATATATCAATTTTAAATCGATAGTAATGCAGCATGGTTTGATCGCAGCGCTAGTGTCACGTGTTTTTTAAATATTATAGTTGATGCAACATACCTACTTTGATCTGTTTCTCCAACACTCATTAGCACCATCCAATTAGCGAATACCGAAGCCAGCGAGTCACAAGATGTGTTCTTGCCGACGACAACGGATCTCCGGATTTGGGGATCCGTGGTGGTAGGATCCGGGGTTGGAGATTCCGTGGCGCTAGGTTCCCGGGTAGAAAACTGTTTGTTTGGCGTTTCTTCCGTGCTTCCTGTGTAAGTCGATCGGCTAGGTATTGGCGGCCGGCTTTTGTACTGCTGCAAGAAAACAAGATGAAGATAGCGTACTTCATCTTACGAGCATAATTCCATCAATGTACCTACGTCGGTCACGGAATTAACAAATATAATACATTTCCATCTGGTGAACTAATATTTGGCATTATTGTTCATTGAAGAAATGTGATGAGTAAACTATTAAAACAGTATAAGTTATGTCGCGTCTCACAAACGTTGAAGATTAAATTCCCACACGTGTACGAATAATTGTTGCTGGTTCAGCATTTGCAGCATTTTTTTATGAATAGATACATCGTTGTATGTGTTATAAATACAAGGTTTCGACGGTCAACATTTAATTAGGGAACAGGTAACCCCGACAGATGTAATATAGACGGTCAGCTTAGTGCACGTGACATAATGTGTTGCTATGCAATTAGCCAGGGGCCGGTTTCATTAAGCGGCTAAGAACGTTCTTAACGCTAATATAATTGTCTTAGTAAATGTCGCGATTTAAAAATAATAACATAGGGGTTTACGCAAAACACGTGACGCTAGGGGACTGCGTAACTTTAAGTACGATTCAAGAAACCGGCTCCAGGAGTGGTGTCTAAAAATAGACTGCGCATTGCCTGCAGTGACTGGGAGACACTGGCAATAAAATTTGAGCTCGGCGTTGGTAGTAGGCACTGGGGAGTGCGTGACTGGTAGAGCGAAGCAAAGTTGCTGTAGCCAGTTAGTTGAACTTGCAATAAAGCCAGTCCCCTGACGGGAGGCCTTTGTAGTTTGCAGTCGTGAACGTAATATTTAGCAAATGTTACAAAGTACACAACATTGTTACGTAAGCACCATAACGCTTTCGCAGATACTCGTTGTATAGTCAAAATGTAGAGGGTCGGACAGTGTGAAGTTCACGTCCATCGATAGGCCCTAGTTGTGATTGTGTAGAATTGTCAAATGAAATTCGTATTGCTATGCTACAGACATGAGGGCAGACATAAGCATTATTGTGTCAGAGTCTACTTCGTGTTGCCAATTCCATGACGCAGGGACCGCTTTCCGACGTGTTTGACACGCGCGCGTGGTTCCCGCGATTATCAGGTTACGTTTAATGTATTTCGCGCACATTACGTTTTACGTTCCAAACAACTGGTTTACTAGCGAGAAACGTGACATGCATGAGGTTATTTTGAAAATATATAGGTCTTACTTCCTATTCTTGTGGTCGTAGATTAATTCCTTTGGAGCTCGAGTTTCAAGCCGTCTAGGAGGAAAACGTTATCGTACCCGCATATTTGCGTAATCGGCGGGATCGAGAGCCTACAGACCTGCTCATATACATTTGAGGTACTTACCAAATATACAACCATCGAGAATACAGAGAGAAGAAAGAATGCTGCTAGTTGTCGCTCCAAAAGTCCTAGACAACACAGCGTCTTAGTAGTCGGAGACATATTAAGCTGTGTATATAAACATAAGATATTATTTAATAAAGCACATAGATTTTTTTTTTTTATAAACTCGTGTAGGTGCAATGACTCTACGCTTTGGCGCAGCGAAAGTGTCTGGCTTCGTTGAATGACGGAGAAATCACAGTAGTCACTGGTAAATACAGATAATCCTAATTTCGTGTCGTTGACATATCACGTTAGAGAAAATAATAGGCGTGGTGTTATTCACACGAACCTTTTGGGGTCTGCCAAACAAAAAATCAAGCACCCATAAGGCCAAGTTAGACTCAAGCTTAACCCAGAATAAGTTTTAGAAAAAGATGTTGAGGCTGCAGAGTATTAAAAGCAGAACTCAGATCAAGGTAAAAAAACTCTGGCATAGGTATTAGCCTTCTTAAGATGACAGCGTACAAGGTTTATCAGAGTAGCGACTGCATCCTACACCCCTCACCCAGGCCGATATGCAAATTGCAGGGTGTCTAGAAGATGAACTCTCCGGTTCATGATCATGGTTTTGACAATGTTTTCAAAACTCTTCATTACGTGCGATGTTAACGTTACTGGGCGAAAACATTTGGGGACAGTGGCAATAGTTGACGTTTTCCACAAACTAGGGTTTTTGTGAGGTAAGAGAGACCTGGAAGCAGAAGATACCAGACAACTGAATGGCACAATGCTTCAAAACTTGACCGTAATGACATCAGAACTTTATTTCTTTTCCAATTTCTAGTTTACCATCTGTCTTGGTTGAACTTCTAATATCGTCAATGACAGAACGAAAACCAGGTGTGTCGAAACGAGAGTAGAAATAATTCACATCCCCTGCAAAGACTCCTTTGTTTGGAATTATGTCTATATCGCTGCATGTAACTCATAGTCTTAATGCCTTTCCAGTCTGTTCTCATATCACCTGTTTTGAACTCCAGTTCTATTTCGTTTAATAGCTATCTCTTGCTGTCCTAATTTATTATCTGACATTCCTTTGAACTTCCCTTCGTCCAGCTAAGTCTGCCTGAAAGTAAACCGTTTTCTTGTCCTTCAATACTTTTTTCAGTTGTTTAGAAACTCAACGTTTATTGTTAGGGTACACTTTGCACTTCTTTACGGGTATAACAGTGTCAACACAAAAAGGAATGTAACTGGTCACAACGTCGGTAAGTTCATTCAGTTTATCACAGGAATCGTTTATCACGGGAATCCCGAAAACATCACAGTTACCACAGTCAAAACAGCCCTGTAGTCTAGCCATGCTGTCTTCATGCCTTACATTGAGATGTCTTACAACACATTTAGCATGCTTCAGAAGACATCTGTAAAGAGGAACCAAGTGAACCGTCTTGTGTTCGACGTCGCCGATCGGCGGCTTGACTATGGACCTATACGCATTGCGCACAGAACCGTAGCACAAGTCAGTCATCTGGTGCATGCGGGCACGGGCACGTGATGTACTGGTGGTAGGTAGGTAAACGTTTGTTTAGGGTGCACTGATTGAAATCACCCAGCATTGGTGGACAAAGCGTCTACTTTCTGTGTCACATCACAAATATGCTAGATGGCTCGGTCCATCGTCGTGTGCCAGGATGTTCAATGCCAGTAAATTGTCACCGCTGAGTCAGCCACGATGGATGTTCCCATGCTGGCCGTTGCACATGTGAATCTAAGCCGAACGTGACATGCTAGATTACATCTCTTTTATAGCAGAGGTTGCAGCCGACGAAATGTGCGAAGCAAGTCGCCAATAACATCTTGTTTTAGTAATTAATTAATTTTGTTATATTGACTATTTAGCTATTAATGTATCTTGTCTTATTACTTTAAACACGACACGAACAAACATATCATAAAACATAATATATAAATTGGTTTATTTTAAATTTCACTAAAAATATTTATGATGAAGAATATTCTACTCATTTTAATGCATACACACAGCCATTGAGTTGTTGCTAGCCGATGACGTAGTGCAATCTCTTACCGCTAGGTGCGCAAGAAAAACATTGCTGCGGACCAAGCGCTCTTATGGGGACGTTTGGAAATATGCCTTGTTTTTTATTAATTTCTAGTTAATTTTTGCTATATAACAGATATGCCTATAATCTGAAAATGTCATGTAATTAAAACCTCGTTTCTCTTAACAAATAATATATCCAAATTTGTTTTTGAAAGTCTAGACTAGTCTTTACTGTTTTCATAGATACATTTACCATGCCATATATCACAATTTTCATCGATGTCCCTTTAAAATGTACACAACTTAATAAGTACAACAAATAATATGTGTGCAGTGGGCACACGTAATTCACGATGTAGAACACTACTGCGGCCACCTTTTGAAGTATTGGAATGCATCTCAAGAACCTGTTTGCTTAATTTGTCATTGCACAAACATGGTGCCAATGACCAAACCGATAACATCGTAACTACATCAGTACAACCACGGTAGTATCCATGAAGTGGCGCTTGTCGCCAAGTCTGAGTTGGCCAACTGTATACTGCAATATTAGGCGGTCAGTGCAGGGCGGTAGTAAAATACGAATATACATACACGTCCCTAATTGGGTGAATACCGCACTTTTGGTTCATCAGTCTGGTCAACCAATACAGGCCGCCCGCCTCTGTGGTAACGCAATAATGTCAGCCGTGTAAACAAACTGTCCAGAGCAATGCACACTGGGATTTAAATGCGGTCATGATTTTTGGTTTCCGTGACCGCTACTTCAATCCCAATGTACATTGCGCGAGATACTTTGTTTACGCGGCTGACGTCACCATGCCACCACAGCGAGCAAGACTGTTTCGGGTGATCAGATGGATAAAGCAACGATGCGTTTTTTAACACACACATGTATTTACGTGCTGTATGTATAGTCAGGAACGATTTTCCGAAAAAGGTTTAGTACTACCACGTGTCTTTTACTGTAACGTAGAGCGCATGTGCACAGTGGATAAAGCAACGTAGGTACTTTCAATAGCGACAAAGAGCACTATGTGATTACGGCGCTATATGAAATTCGTATTTTATTATTAATACAGAGATAAGCCGGATTCGAATCCTTTGCTGCGGTGTCGAACCTTGGACAAGTTCGTTCATTCTTCGTTGCTTCAGTTCACCCAGCTGTATGAACCAGTACCTGGCCATAGACAGTTGTGGATATTTGCGTCTGAATAGTATTCGTGTATTAATTGCAGCATGGCTGAATGTTTCCCAGAGAAATCGAGATGGTGTACGATTGAACAGGTCTGCCAGGGAATAAAGTGTAAAGCGTTTTGAGCAGTCCCGAGGCCTGGATACTGCGCTATATAAGTACTTACCTTTTAGTTTTTTTTGTCAAGGGTTCTTCGTGGGTTTTAGGATAAATCAATTGTACGCAGCATATAAGGTAACCGGCAACAATCAGCAGATGCGCACGCGGCCAGTCCAGCTAACTTTTACGTCATGTATGTACAAGTAGATCGAGAAACTGTCTTCTTTTCCCCAGTTCTACATTAATGATTGATTACAACTACCTCAATGATATTCTTTACGTTAAATACAACTGAACATACGCCATTCCCGTGACTGTTATATGCTAATGCTTATATAAATTCAAGTACAATTCGTACAATATTAGACCACGAACGTTTAAAATTGTACAACGTAAATAATCATTGCTTGCATCATCAAACAATGCATGATAACATATCAATTTGTGTGTACTACAGTACTGTGTGTGTGTGTTTGTGTGCGTGCGTGCGTGTGTGTGTGTGAGTGAGTGCGTGCGTGCGTGTGTGTGTGTGTGTGTGTGTGTGTGTGTGTGTGTGTGTGTGTGTGTGTGTGTGTGTGTGTGTGTGTGTGTGTGTGAGTGTTTGTGTGTGTACATATGAACGGATAATCCAACCTATATTTGTTGTTGCCCTTTGATATTCTACTGGGTTCCATATTAGATAGCCATTATTCAGATTAATCGAAGTTCTTCCTTTGTTAAAATGTCTAAGTATTTCACTGAAAAACGGTTTTTCTAATAAGATGTATGGACGCCATTTAATGAAATAACTGGTACTAATTACTAATAATAGTACTAATCAGTATTGTATATGAAAAGAGGTTCATTTATATTTTTTTTAAATAGCATGTTCGATTTACTCTCGGCAGAAACTGTCTGGAGCAGTAAACTGGGGCGTACCAATTTCGTCGTATATAACATGAGATCCAGAACTAACAAATTATTAGATTAGAAAAAATATAGCGTACAAAGAAAAATAACTAATTATACTGGTGTATAAAGCAATAGTTAGGCCTCCTTTATAAGCGTGTAGGTCATATCGCAAGAAGAACATAGATATGCTAGAAAGAATACGGAGGAGAGCGACTAAATTGATACAAAAAGTGAGGGATCTTAGTTACGAAATACGCCTAAAAGAATGTGTTTAACAACACTAGAGCCCAGGAGATTGAGAGGAGATCAGATAGAAGTGTTTAAAATATTGAATGGTTATGAAAGTATTGACAGGAATATTTGCTTTTCAGTTAAGAAAGATACATGTAGAAGGCCCAGAGGACATGAAGTTACATTAGCAAAGGAGCAGTGTAGATTAGATATATGAAAGTTCTCATTTTCACAAAGGACTGTAAATGAATGGAACATATTATCATTAAAATTCCTGTATCTCTTGAATAATGTGCATATAAGTTGCATTGACATTGCGTTTTCCTACTGAATGTGCTTTATTCGAATATGTAAGAGAAGCACATTTTTTTCGAGAAATGTCTTAATTTAGCGTGTTCGGTTACATATGCATTGGACATATCTGCCAGTTCACAAGGCTGAGCAAATTATTAGCGCCTGGCAGTGCCCCTAAACTTTTTTGGACCCTTCGTGTTGTCCGTCCTTGTAATATCGTTACTTGTTTTGCCAAACAAACTGTTCTGTTTTAGTTGCACTGCCTAGCATGTCTTGGAAAGGGAAGATTATTTGGTTTCTAGGACGTCTTAGGCGACGACCAGCGTACTTTCTTCTTATTGTGTTCTCCATGAGTGCGTATTTGGTAAGTATCTCAGAAGTATATGGCAGTCGTTCGTATCCCTATCACCGTCGTTACAAAATAGTTCCGTTAGATTCAAATATGACAAGAAAAAAAAATTATGTTTCATTTCCTTTCATGATACAATATTACGTGCAATGTAGATAATACATACAAGGTTTGTTTTAAATTAGTAACAAGTTTAAATACACGTTCTGCATAAAACCTAAGCCAACGGACATCGACAAATTCAATCTTTGTAAGCGGTCTCAAACATCATATGCAATCATCCGCCGATAATTCTTACACCGGTTTTAAATCAGCAAAAAATGGTTGGCATAATTCGAAATATATAACATTGAAGCAATTCCAAATATAAACAAACTTGACTCTCGGGTGCATGCTCCCCTAATACATCGGTCTATTAAATGCGAGCCCACCCCAGAGTCCACCGACTCATTACTTGATAAATAATATTACCTGGTCTAATTTTTATCATTCAAATCCTTCGTCTAGATTACACTCCACATTTGATGCATTTGTAACACGTTGTGTCGACATTTTGGTCTCATATATGCAAACCTGACGAAGGAATCTACAATCACCATCTGCTTTTAAATGTCTCTCAGCAATACACAGGCCGGTCACCATCACATCGACCAGCGTGTCACATAAGAAGCGGGATTGAAACAAGAAACAAGCACGCTCACACATTGAACATTCCCACCTCGGAACCTACCACCCCGGATCCCCCAACTCGGCGATGGGTCGTTGTCGTCGGCAAGAACACATCTTGTGACACGCTAGCCTTGAGATTCGCTAATTGGACGGTGCTCATGGTTGATGGGGGAATAGAACGAAGCAGGTATATTGATAGTTATGTGATTGTAGTGGAATGTAATTTGAATAGCGGCTACAAGATATAACGCATGTCGCATGTAGGGCATAACTGGAGTTTAACACAATAGTGTTCGCATATACCAAACGTTTTTTTCTCACAAAATTTCGCTTGTGCCATACCAACACTAATTTAAGAATTTTATAATAATTAATTATCAATTTTACTAAATATCACATTAGTACAAAAGTGCCAGGATGTCGTGGGTAGGTTTGGTTGTTTACGACATGAGCATTAAACGAAGGTCGAAGTGATATTTCTCGGGTAGCGATAAACGAAACTGCCACAAGCCCTATACATCGGCACACGTTAAATACTATTCTCTCAATTAACTGGAGGAACTAACTGTGCTTACCTTTAGTTACAAATGTGACGGCAAGTAGGTGTGCTTTCTTGTAGCCGCTGATCATAGTGCCCCAATTCACTAACTTACATACACGGGTAGCTGTTTTGTATACACTGGTAGAACATTCTTAATTAATTTAACCATTATTATAATTACACACAAATTGTATAACTACGAGCCTATTTTATGTTTGTAATTTATAAAAACTTAATTGCTATTTCATATTTATGAGCATTGAACTATATTGACACTCTCCTTACTATTTCAGTCTTTACCGATGTGTAGCGTTGAACCAAGGTGACATCGAAAGACGAACCGCCAAGTTGTTTGATAAACGACAGTCACGTCTCCTGGCGGCCTATCTCTACGCCATCCAGGTTGGTCACGAGGCGAGCTCGTTCTTCAACTAGTTGTTTAATCTTCACCCTGACTCTTTTCGTGCGGTTCTTCGTGGTGTTTCGCATCATCCAGTCGACAGCGGCCACGCATAAACCAAGTGGATCGTTAAACTAAGAACATGATAAAAAATCCATAATTAAACAGAATTTGGCTTTCAAATGCAAAAGTCATCGCAGTATCACCAAGGACAATAAGTATATGCATGTCAGACTAACGAGTGGTTCACTTGAACATAGTCAAGTAGAAATTGCCATATATGCGCTTTACACCGCTGTCTTCTGCTACACGTGTATTAACATATATTAACATTATTTTGACCTATGTGTGTGACTGTATTGTCTATGTGATATCCATGTGTTTTTACACTGACACGGTAAAATACTTTCTTGAAATACATTAACGTAATAAGCATTCGATGCGTTGTCATATCGTATCGTGAATAATAAAACATTGTTACACGACATTACGTTGGATATATTGGCATTTTGTTGTTAAGTCCAACGTATGTGTTGCTGGCATTATTTTTGCTTTAATCTGCTGTTCTGTTTTGCAGAAAGGTGCGCAGGTGATCTTCCCTATGAAGGAGTCAGATGGTGCCAACACAATTCAATCTCCCAAGCACTCAATAACGGTCGGTCCACAGACCGGACTAGTTCTAACATCTCGCAGCTATACGGTTGATGTCGCAGCTCACTTTGGTTGCAACAGGACAATTAAAAGAAAGCAACCCTCAAATCCGCTGTCCTATTCGCTGTGTCGGCGCAAAATCGCAGCACTTCAGACAACGGCAGCATGCTCAGAAATGAAGACTTCAGAGTCCTTCAACGCACGCTCTGCGTGTGATTCTCATGCACCGCCGGTGGCATTAGCAGACGGTAAATTCATTCCAGTTCATCTTGAAGACGCGCTGTATACTAGAGATGCATTCTGGGCTTTGCCTGCGTCGTTGGTGGCTGATTCTGAGGAGAGATTCGTGTGGAGCTTGGTTGTGCAGCGTATACTGTGGCTCAGTGGCAACCAGGTTGTTGTACGACGTTGCAAAGCCAGTTTGAACGAAACAGCGAATCGTCGGCTATTAATCGCACAAAAACAATTGATCGAGTGGCGCTGTTGGGCTACGTCTATGAAGCAGTGCATTCTGGATCTTTTAGCCAATAACTCTTTGCTGTTGCAACATTCTATTAAGTTGTCTTATAGCCGCTGGTTGAATGTTTTAAGTGAATCTGGCTACGTATTCCCACATTTCAGTCACACGTTCAATGACAATTGTAACAATGTGATACTACATGCAGTAGATCATTCTGTGCCCGTGTCACGTCGTCCTTTTGGCGACGGTGTGTACTCCCCAATTACTAACCTCGATTCCATAGAGAACGTTTATAAAGATACATGTCACCGTCCTAATGTAACATTTCCTAAGACCGGACACATCAACTTTGCACAACCGCGTGCACATCTTGATGATGTGCTTCTCGTAGTTATTTTCAACAACCCGCATTATGAAGCTATTCCGTACATAGAAACACTTTATCGTCCATTCTTCCCGACTATGTTATATTGTGGCCCAGAAATAATTGATGTTAATCGTTATCCAAGTGTTGGAAATTTTACATTTTCTTTCGTTTCCTTCGGAAGCAATCCTAGAGGCTACAAGTCCGGTTCTTTCACTCAAAAGTGTATGACGATGGCGATGCAAATGGATTACTCCGTGAAAGGATATTTGGCAGCGGCGGATGATCTGCTTCTAGTTGTGCAAGCTCTGGCAGACTTAGATAGGAGTGTCGTGTGGTTCGATCCTCGGGTTTTTGTCGTTGAATTCACTAGTCTCATGGAGTGTAAGTTAGGCGTGTGTGACTACCGTCCACCGCATGGTCGCAGGTTAGGATGGTGGGCAAGATATCAAACTCCAACCTTGAATGCTCTTGCAGAGATTGCACGAAGAAGACTCTCATCTGTGAGCATGAACGCATGTTACAAGCTCTTGCTATCTGAGAACGGAGGGATGGGTCGTGCTAATGCTGGTTTCTCAGACATCTATTACATTCCGAACAGCCGTTCGCAAGACTTCTTAGAACTGGTCGACATATTTCTGCATCATAAGGTAATGGTAGAAATTGCCGTGCCAACTATTATACGGTGTTTGGCAGCATCAATGGAAATGCAACAGCTTCTCGGAGATATGTGGGCTGGGACGGCTAGAGATGAGCCATGGAAGAACATTAAGACGAAACTCCTTGCGGGGAAGAGCTACACCCATCCCATCAAATGGGGATTTCTGTCACGTGGCGAAACACAGTATATTTCGATGTATTGCGGTATTCTGCCATATCTACATGGACGTCTTGCGGAAAAGTTCGACGTAAATATTTCTGCTCTTCAACCGCTCAGATATTATTAACCCCAAGACTTGATACTCAACAGTACTTACACGTATAACTTCTCTGAAATTGAATGTCTTCATTCCGTTACATGGGTAATACAATCTGCTCATTCGTATATTTAAGTTCAAATTTCAGTCACAAATAAAACAACTTATGTTGAACTATGGAGTATTGACGTGTGTCTGTAAATATTTGTTGTGATGATTAGTACATTGACGACATGGCTATATGTTTTTTATCAGGCACCTACGTACATGTTTATTCTGATTGCGAAAACTTTGGTTTGACGATAAACACAAAAAACAATGAAGTGGTATACCGACCTGCTCCTGGAAAACCATACGTCGAGACAGAAATAATTTTGAAACACCAAAACCTATTAGCTGTGAACAAACTCAAATACCTTGTGAGTACACTATCCTGTTTTGTTCACTCTAACTAAAAAAATCAATGCAAAGATTGCCAAAGCAAGTGTGCGTTTTGGGACGACTCCGCAACCCAGTTTTGGGAACGTAGATGAATACGCCTACGAACAAAACTGAGTCTCTAAGGCGGTTGTCATCCCATTACTACTCTACGAGAGCGAAACAAGGATTATGAAAAAAGTTAAACCAATTTCACATGAACTGTCAGTGAACGTTGCTGACAATTTAGAGGCAGCACAAAGAATCAGACACCGAGATACTCGAGCAGGCCGGCTTGCCAAGTGTGCCAGCCACGTTTAAGCAGCACAGCTGAGGTGGACTGGCCATGAGGTCAGAACGCTAAAATATGATTGCCAATACGATGACCCGGTCTTTGGGAGCGTACAAGAAACGGAACAAAGATATATTGAAGATATCCCTAAAGAACTTTGTTGTGGACCATGGTGTTTGGGAGAGGAAAGGATCTGAATGGCCAACTTGACGCTGTGAAACAAAAGCGGGTGCTGTACCGGTTGGACACAGATGCGTTGCAGAGGCCGAGAAGAGACGAAGCGAGGAACGTGTCGACACAATAACAATAGACGATGATAAATATGGTCTTCTTCGCTTAGTGAAGAACAAACAACAAGCTAATACACTTTTAAATTATTATAAAATAATATTTGTTTTTGTGTTTTCTCACTTAATTATATTATCGCGCGTCTGTATATGCGCCACATAAAAGCACAAAGGTAAGTTCTTATAGTGTGCAGTATCCAGTTGTCCGGACAGCTCAGAGCGCTTTACACTGTACAGTTCAATCGAAGATCTTCTCGACTTCTCCGGGAAACATCCACCCACGCTGCAATTAACGCGCGAAGACTATTGTACACAAATATCCACCACTACCTATGGCCAAGTACTCATTCTAACAGCTGAGTGAACTGGAGCAACGTAGAGTAAACGAAAGCTCGACACCGTAGCACAGGATTCGAACCCGTCGCATGAGAGCATTTCTCAGAATATCGCTGGAAGATTGTAGCCGATGTTTATGTTTATCGTTGATAGCCGCTCTCGTGTATAGACGGTATACTAGGCGAGAAGTGCACACGCTGCATAGTCTTGAATTTCGAAACCCGATGCGAGATGAAGCGATACGCCATGCGACGGACGATGCGCGATGCAATGGAAGATGCGCGATGCTATGAGCGATTCTGTAACAAAAAAGCCATAGCGGATAGCATCGTCCATAGCGTCGCGCATCGTTCATCGCATCAATTATGGAGGTCATCGTAAAGGTATGTTCTTATGTAGCGCAGTATCCAGTCCTCAGGACTTCTCAAAGTGCTTTCCATTTTATTCCCTGGCAGACCTGTTCAGTCAAACACCATCTCGTCTTCTCTGGGAAGAATCTTGCGTCGGAGTGTGTCATCGTTTCACCGTTCCGTGCTTACATGATGCCGCTTAATTTGTGTCGTTCAAAATAATAGATGTTTGTGACTGATAGGCCCCCGAACCACGCAAATAATTGAAGACTTTATTAGACGCCTGCATGATAAAACACATTTAGGAGTATTGACCGTGTAATACTCTGCACAAACCCTACAAATAAACACACGTCACTAATTCAAAATCAGTTCCGTTTTTTGTTATTGAAAAGTTAATCTAAGCTTACGAGGGAACAAACTGTACAAAGTATATAACGGGATGTTTCACGTGTGAACATTTTATTTCAGAGGGATCTGTCTGGTACATCGCGTTGGATTATCACATGTAGGGGTTAATAATATTTGAGCGGTTGAAGTGCAGATACGTTTACATCGATCTTTTCCACAACACGGTCGCGCATATACGGCAGAATACCACAATACAACGAAGCATAATGTGTTTCGCCACGGGACAAAAATTTCACTTGATGGGATGGATGTAACACTTCCCCGCAAGGAGTTTCGTCTTAATGTTTTTCCACGGCTCATTTCTACCCGGCCCGTCCCACATATCACCAAGCAGATGTTGAATTTCCGTTGACGACACCAAGCACCGTATTACAGTTGGCACGGCAATTTCTACCATAACCTTGTGATGCAGAAATACGTCGAAAAGTTCTAGGAAGTCTTGCGAACGGCTGGCCGGAATGTAGTAGATGTCGGAGAAAGCAGCATTGGCACGACCCACCGCTCCGTTCCGAGATAGCAAAAGCTTGTAACACGCATTCATGGTCGCTGATAAGAGTCTTCTGCGAGAAATCTCCGCAAGAGCATTGAACGTTGGCGTCTGGTACTTTTTCCCACCATCCTAGCAAGCGATCATATGAGGGATGTATGTTACACACGTTTAATCTGCACTCCATGAGGCTGCTGAGTTAGGCGACAAATACACGGGGATCGAACCACACCGCACTCGTATTCAGGTCTGCCAGCGAATGCACAACGACAAGTAGATCGTCCGCAGCTGCTAAGTATCCCTTCACGGAGTAGTCCATTTGTAGCACCATCGCCATACACTTATGAGTCAAAGCACCAACCACGTGACCGGGGAGGTTACTTCCAAAGGACACGAATGAAACGGTAAAGTGTTTGACATATGGACAAAGATTCTTATAGATTATGCCAGGGCCACAATAGAGGATGTTTGGGAATAATGGCCGATACAGTGTTTCGACGTATGGAATAGCTTCGTAATGCGCTGTGTTGAAAATTACTATGAGAAGCACATCATCAAACTTACAGTTCTTTGTGAAAATGGAAACTTTCTTATATCTAATCTACACTGCTCCTTTGCTAACGTAACTTCATGTCCTCTAGTCCTTCTGTCTTTCTTAACTGATAAAAAACTATTTCTATCAATATTTTCATAACCATTCATTATTTTAAACACTTCTATCTGATATCCTCTCAATCTCCTGGTCTCTAGTGTTGTTAAGCCGCATTTTTAGGCGTATTTCGTAACTAAGATCCCTCAGTTTTGGTATCATTTTAGTTGCTTTCCTCTGTACTCTTTCTAGCATATCTATGTCCTTCCTGCGATATGGCCTCCACGCTTGAATACAATATTCTAAATGAGGCCTCACTATTGTTTTGTACAGCGGTACTATTAGCTCTTTTTCCTTATACGTTATGTTTTGCCTAATTAATCCAAGGATTTGATTTCCCTTTGAAGCTGCAATTCTGCACTGCTCTGAAACCTTCATATCAGCACTAATGGTTAAACCTAAGTCCTTTTCTTTTACAGTAATACTTAGTACAGGATCCCCCATTGTATATTCTACCTCTTCTTTCCCATGTCCTGCGTGGGGGCATTTACATTTCCCAAAATTGAACAGCATTTTCCACTTTTCAGATCATTTGATCAACTTGTCAAGATCATCTTGTAAATATTGTCTATCTCCATCACTTTTAATCCTTCTAAACACTTATGTATCATCCGCAAATTTCAACACTATGCTTGTTATTTCATCATCCAAATTGTTGATATATATTAAGAGTAATATAGGTCCTAGTACTGATCCCTGTGGTACCCCACTCAATACCGATTTCCAGTTTGAAGCCTCCCCATCAACTACTACACGTTGTCTTCTGTTAATCAGCCATTTATCTATCCAATTTATTACACCATTTCCTATGCCATGGGCCTTTAGTTTAAGCAATAATCTTTGATGTGGTACTTTGTCGAAAGCTTTTTGAAAATCTAAGTAGACGATATCTACTGGTGATCCTTCATCTACCCACTTAGTGAAGTCTTCCAAAAAACATAACATATTTGTTAAGCATGACCTAGCTTTAAAAAACCCATGTTGAGATGGGTTTATCAAGTTATGTTTAACAAGAAAATCCATCAAGTAATCTTTAATTAATCTTTCTAATAATTTGCAAATCACTGATGTTAAACTCACTGGTCTATAGTTCTCTGACTTGATTCTGGAACCTTTTTTAAATAACGGTATAATGTTTGCCTCTTTCCATTCTAAATGACAAATTGAAAACTGTTGCAAGCGGTACACTAATTTGTTCTACAATTTAAAATAATAGTTTGGGCGGAATCCCATCCACTCCACGTGATTTATTATCCTTCATAGCCCTTATTTTCTTAGCTACCATTTCCGGGGTTACAATTAATTGTCCTAAATAGTCTGAATCTGCCCCTTTGAACTTAGCCTCTGGTACTGGCAGTGAACTAATATCCTCCCTGGTAAACACTGAACTAAAGTACTTATTCAGGTCTTCTGCCATTAAGAATCCCTCTGATATGAGACGATGCGATATACCACAGACCTTGGACGAAATTATATAATATGTTAACATGCAACTTGTACACAACGCAGATGGCAGCTGCACGACTAATGGTGTATCCTTGTTTAGCAGAAGAAAGCGTTTGCTGTTTATAATCAATGTCGCTCACTCAAAACCGTCAGCACACGCACGAACCATTAGGATATTGTCGTTACTATGAAAATAAAAATACTGATACGGCCGCGACATTTGTATTGACAAAAGGCTTCTTAAGTAGAACAACGTATTATGTTCTATGATGGATTTTCCTTGTGAATTTGTTATCTTAGTGAAACTATCGCTAGACGTTATATGTTTATATATATATATATATATATATATATATATATATATATATATATATATATATATATATATATACAGACGAGCTCGCCTTGTTACCAACCTGGATGGCGTAGAGATAGGCCGCCATGAGACGTGACTGTCGCTTATCAGACAGAAACAACTTAGCGGTTCGTCGGTCAGTATCACCTTGGTTCAACGCCACACATCCAGAATGACTGAAACAATATTACTATTTGCATCCCTGCATTAGAAATTGATAACATAAACTGTTTGCTGATATTTCCCATCTTCCCAAAAAACAATCACGGATGGAATTATACCAGCGTTTTGACAAGGTTAATATCAGCTTAATTCAATGCTCGTTAATATGGAATAGCAACTTAACTTCTAGAAATAATTTATTTAGAATGATGGTTAAATTAAATACAACTGTTCTACCGTTGCATATATATATATATTGTTTTTGGTTTTTGTTTCTATTTTTTATGTAACATCAGTAAGTTATATTTATACAGACATATTTATTATATATTCGTCATGACGACCAGCACGTCAGCGACCTTGTAGTTCTCAGTGTAGGTCTCCATAGATCAATCATCATGTATACATATAATAATGTATAAACTTTATTATTATGTGTATTTATGTATATATGTATGTGTGTATCTATTTAACTATCTACTGTCTATCTATCTATCTATCTATCTATCTATCTATCTATCTATCTATCTATTTAGCTATCTATCTATCTATATATGTATCAATCTATATGTCTATCTATATATCTATCTATCTATCTATCTATCAATATATATATATCTATATATCTATCTATCTATCTATATATATATCTACCTATATATATATATATATATATATATATATCTACCTATCTATCTATCTATCTATCTATCTATGATCAATGGAAACAGGAAAGGACACCGGATTGCCGTCACATTTGCAAATAAATATAACCCCATGTTTTACAAATAAAAATTCACAACTATGAAATGGACAGCAATTTTATGACGGTGTGGACTGCATGATACAGTAGTTTTACCAGTTCATTTAAAGAATAATGACATATGTCAATGTACAGAGCTGGTGACAATTTTATTAACAGCTACGCCAGAAACGTCACTTTACCATCATCTCGTATCGTTGTCATTTCACAAACAACACTGCCTTAGCCAGGATTGTGAAATGTTTCAATTTACCCGTTCTCATATTTTTATTTACCCACTATGCTTATTAAAACCCCATAAACATGTATTGGTCATTGGCGTGGGAACGTAGGGATTCCAAGCGACATACCTGTTTCGTTCCTGTCCTCCATCAACCATGAGCACCGTCTAATTAGTGAATCTCAAGGCCAGCGTGTCACAAGATGTGTTCTTGCCGACGACAACGACCCATCGCCGGGTTTGAGGATCCGGAGTGGAATGTTCCCGGATGGGAGATTCCGGGGTGGTAGGTTCCCTGATGCGAATGTATAAAGTATCAGCCGGCTTGTTTGGTGTCTCTTCCGTGCTTCTGATATGAGACGCTCGGCGTGGTGATGGAGACCGGCTTACGTACTGCTTCAAAACAATTAAGAGTAGATGGTGATGTGATGTGTAAATTATTTACTTTATTCAACGTCTGTATTGCCTATCATCAGAATAATTGTATGTATATTTTTAGTTGCTTCTCAATGTGTCATGATATTAATATTACGCTGAATTTTATTGGTGTATTTTACTCTTTCTTTTATATTAAAATGTTCCTTATTTATAAAAAAATTCAAAATTCTCATTATGTATAACTATTGCTGAACATGTTTAATGTACACGATAAAGTTGTGTTATCAGAACATATTATTAAATTAAACAATTTACTGGCTTGAACAACATCATTTACATACTAATCTAATTTAAACCAAAAGGTCGAAAGTATCGTCAATAATAAATTACCGAATGTTGTATGTTATGAAACAGTGTGTGAGTATGTCCAAGCACAGTTTTGCATGCGCGGGACTGCAATGTTGTAATCACTCTGACTGGACCATTTTATTTGGGATGTTCATACATTTAGAGATTTCTGAATTTCACACGATCAGATTTAGATTTTTTGTGTTGAACTCATTTTTAAAGTCAACTTAAATATAGTATAAATATAGTATTACTATCTGCAGATGTGTCACTAGTTGTGCGCGATAAGGTAATTCATGGTCACATTCGTGCAGTTTACGTGTGAGTACAACACGCCGACAAAGCTATATAATGCTATGAATTGTATTTTAAAAACATTCGTGACGCGACATATACGTATTGCAAAGGTATTAAATCAAGGTTTAATCGAGACGAAGGACTTTAAGAAACTAAATCAGTTCAGCGGTCATAATTGATAAAGAGATGGGCCTTTGGAATCTGATGGGCTTACTTTATATACGTTGACTTTTGGGGTGAACGTGATGTAAAGATTTGAATTGGGACAATGGTCTAACTTCCGAAGTATTCCAGCAATTACGTTGTTTGTTTTAGTTTGGAGTAAAATTTCAGTGAATATTATTGGTGGGTGGCATATGATTTTGAAACCGCTTCCTAATATTGAGTGCGTAGATAACTGTTGTCATAGGTGCTGTGCATAACATATGTCAGCTAATTACTAATATAATAAAACTCGTATATTAAAAAGACATGGGTCTTTAATAAATACAATCTCTTATGCACATCGACTCCACCAAATTAAGTCGAATACCAATACCAATATGTCTGCGTGCAACAGTGTAAACCGTTTTTGTTCTATGACAACAACGAAGTTTCAAAACATGCGACAAGCGAACACGGCATAACGTGAAGAAGAGATTTGGTAAGGAAAGGAACCGGCATGTTCTGAAACCATTATTGTGTGGATAAAGGATATTGTTTTTGTTCTATGACAACAACCAACTTTCAAAACATGCGACAAGCGGCAAGCGAACACGGCAAAACGTGAAGAAGAGATTTGGTAAGAAAAGGAACCGGCATGTTCTGAAACCATTATTGTGTGGATAAAAGATATTGCATGTAATGTTTTTGAATAAAAATATGTTTATTGATAGATATATATATATATATATATATATTTAATAAAATATTTGTTATATATGGCTCAAACGAAACTATTTTGCATCGACGTGGCAGGGGTGCGAACGTCTGTCACGTACATGCAGTCCCATAGCCACGGGGTTCACTGGGTTCACGTGAACCCCCATTTTGTGAAGTCCCTTTCTCCATATTGTGAACCTCCAAACTTTCATCTTTAAAATGTTAACCCATAATTGTATATCTTAATATTTTATCACGTTTCTCAAAAGCGTGACACCCTTCTAAACGCTTCTGGGAGGTATTCAGACATTACTAGGCATGTCAAAGAAGCCTGATTTGTATACAGATGTTAAAGGGTGAACCCTTATCTACTAAGTGGTCATTAGTGAATGAATGGGAAACCTGGCTGTGTGATCTGTCCGCACTGCCATCTGTGAAAATGGCATTCACGGAAGGAATGTGTATCAAAAGATCAATGTGTCCAATTAGCCATGCAGCAGGACTTCGCACTCTCCCAGTGTCTCCTGTTATGTAAACTCATGGGGTAATAAATACACATGAAGCCAAGACTAAGGTATATTCTGTCTGTCAGAAACGCTGCTCTCAACAATAAGTGTGTGGTTGTATGGTTGCGAAACGCTGTATTAATATGTTCATTTTACGTTTTGTATATTTGTTAAATACAGTTTGCATTTCCTGCATTCTGTGTTGCGCAGACGTTACGGTGCTTGACTGTTTGACACCTAGAATTAAATTCAAAATCCACAGGAGGATATTAATGTTTTATATGTGTTTCATTTACGGTACATGTTTTATAAAGGTTTGTTAAGTAATTAACTGAATTCTGTTTTTTATCAATTATAGGATTTTGCACTGTTGATCAGATAAATAAAATTTACTAATTAACTGGAAACCAGATTGTAAATGTCAGAAAAATGTAACATTTGGACTTTTTATTCGAAAAAATAACTTGGACACAATCACCCTTCTTGGTGCCTGGTTTATTATATTAATATGAATATATTCAAAACAATTGCACCCATTGTGAAGGGTATGAGTAAATAATTAGGTTACAGTAATAACACTCTATCATTGCGTGTTGGCTTTTATGAAACAACTGTTAGACTTAATCAGCAATACAATGGGACACATCTCCACATATTAGTCCCACTTTGTCTGAATCCCCCCCTCAAACAACCTCGCTACGGGCCTGCTGGTGATGCTAATGTGATGTTTGGGTATCAGGTGAAAGAATATAAAATGAAACTATACGGTCCACCAATCTCACATCCTCTTCATTGTCCTTCCAACTAGAAAGCTAACCCTCTGTAGTATGAACCCCACGTCAATACATGGCGCCTTCTACACTGTGAGAAACATAAACCCACACGAACTTGTAGCGCCCCTTGTATTGGGAAAATGTGAACCCCCTGTCGTGGAACGCTGGCTACATCTGAGATACTTACCAAACACGCAACCATGGAGAACACAATGAGAAGAAAGCATGTTGCTAGTTTTCGCTCCAAACGTCCCAGAGACCACATAGTCTTAGTTGCCAGAGCCAATATAAGCAGTACATCTAAAAGAGAACAAATATATATATTACAAGGGGAACAAGACGGATCCAAGCACGCTCATGGGTACGACGCTACTACATGGTGCTGAGACGGAGCTCAGCCTTGTGTATTGGCAGATGTAACCAATGCATATGCTTGTAATCTGAAAAAAAATACTTGTCAGACTTACATTCTATATCTTCAAACATCATACCTTCAAAATAATTTTTGAAAGTGATTTATACCCCAAAGCTTACGCTAAGGGTAGCCAAACGTCACATGATGCAGTGTTAGTGGCCAAACCTAACACGCCAAGGTGACTACATTAGTACAGCTACATATCCTCAAGACAGAGCATGTGACCAAGACTGAGTTTGGTAACTTTTATAGTCCCATTGCGTAGCGTATGTTTTACAAAGGATACATAGTTGTCCTAAAAACGCACGGTTGCATAATCCATCAGGCCATCCGAATCAGTTTTGCAGTCTGTGGCGGCATGATTACGTCAGCCGCGTAAACAAACTATCCCACGCAAAGCACATTAGGATTGAAGTGAGGGCCCGATAACCGGAAATGATTACTGCTTCTTACATGTTTCAATCCCAGTGTACTTTGCGCGGGATAGTTAGTTTATATGGCTGCGTCATCGTGCTGTCATAGTCTTGACAGACCGTAATCATGCGGGGCGGCCTGTTTTGTTTGATCAGACGGATTAAGCTGAGGTGCGGTTTTCAACTAATTACCGACGAGTATGTGTCTGCTTATTCTACTAGCCTCCTGCACTGGCGAACGGTTTGCTGGCATCCAGTTTTCCAGCAAATTATTCCAAGTGTCCGCCTTTTCTATATAAATAGAAAATGGTTATAGTCACTTGTATTGATGTATTTATGTTGTAGTTTATAAGTTATGTAAACGAATAACGCTAAATGTCATTAAGTTGGCCTATTTCAATCTACACTTGTCTACAATGGTTACAGTCACTAGGTCACTGTATGTTTACGAGAAAACAGCATGGAGCGCGAATACACAGACGGATTTGCGTTAATATATGTCGCTAATTGGATTATGACCATCTGGATAAAAGGACGCTGCTGAAGTAATTTTGCGAGGCTTGTTTTTTCATGCACACAATAGCACCTGTTTCAATAAATTACATTGTCTAAAAATTTGAATTATACAATTGACAGAGCACTGCGACATAGATATCTTTCGCAAACGTATTTTTTTTGAGAAAACAGCTCGCTTTTCTATTAAGTGATGTCGACAATATTTGAAATATATTACGTTAATTTAATCCATAGTGATTATGGTAATAAGGAGTCACATATTTTCATAGTCGATATAATGTACTTAAGATGCTGACCTAAGCGAACTTTGTCAGTGAAAGTATACTTAATTTGCAGATTTTTAAATGGATTTTTTTATAAACGGAACTGATTTTCATCTTTTTCGTTAGGATCAAACATAATGTGGCTCATTTGCCAATACCAAATGCACCCAATACAAACAATTTACACCAAATGTCACTTGAATTAGAAATGCCGTGTGATATGATATCGCATGGCGTTTCAAATTCATGCACCATTTGGCAAGTACATTATTTGTCTCACCTGCATCTGGTACAGGCAAGTGGAACATTAAAGGAAAGTTAAAAAAATCGCTGAAATCTTGGCGACCCATTCAAGATGTACAGGTGACTCAATTTGGGATTAAGAACCGCTGCACTAATATATTGAATGAGTGCAAACAGGTTGAGCTGGATTTCTTTTATCCGAACACATGCAATAATTGAACAGAAGAAACATACCGTTCACAACAGTGTGGCAAAGTATAACATATCGATGCAACATCAAACACAGCACGACAATTTGCAACAGTGCAAATACTTTATTGAGATCAGCCCTCGACTGGGCATATTAAACACATAATGGGTACTTACCATAAAGATCGGTACAAACCAAACACATAAGTATTACGTACGATTGTCTTGCAGGTAATAATAATAACACAAGTTTTTTTAGCAACTCAACTGAGTTGGATTCAGAGTATACAATAAAATACAACTATACATCATACAGTATTAATACACAGAAATGTCAAACAGTATAAATACCATCCTTTGCCCTTCATTCGTTATTGGCAGTTGTGTAATCCCCATGGTATAAAGGAGTTACGGTATCTGTTTGTTCGGGTTATTGGCAAAAGGTACACATTACTCTGTCTGATGTCATATTTGGTATGCCTTTTGTCAGGCAGCAGATAGTTTAATCTGTGTGTACTAACTTTAATCTTATTGAAATATTTTTGGCAAAGGCAGTCCCGTCTTGCTTTCAATGTCTCCAATTTAACATACCTGAGTATCTCAGCGTAACTTATTGCAGGAAAAATACACTTTAATGCTCTTTTTTGTATCATTTCAATACTGTCAGATAAATATTGTGGCAAGTTAGTGTGCCATACAGGGCATGCATATTCTAAAACAGGTCTCACAACACTGACATATATAGTGACCAGATCATTCTGGGTAATTCCTACTCGCTTTAACTGATACAACATGTATAATCATTTCCCGGCCTTTTTCACAATATTTTCGACATGCTTATTCCATGTCAGATCCTGTGAAATTGTAACACCTAGAAGATTGGCATGGTCTACTTGATCTAAATCTTTTCCATCGATCGTTATATTCGGGATAGTGTTTCGAAAATTGCGGTCTTGTGCAAAACAGATGATCATCTCTTTTGATTTTCCTAAATAAATTTTCATATCATTCTGTTCTTTCCACTTAGCGGCAACGTCAACCGATTCTTGTATAAAAGATACACCCTTTCTGTCGCATACTTCGAACAATGTACTGTCATCTATATATTTATATAACGGAACAGGCGTTTCTAAATCATTTATGTAGACTAGAAAACATTTAGGTCCAGTCAGTGTTCCTTGTGATACTCCCCCATTGGGGTGACCAGGATGCAAATATTAATTTCCTATTTTTACTTGTTGAGTTCTGTCCAGTAAAAATGTTGCCATCCATCTTATAATATGTGAAGGCAAACCATACAACTGTAGCTTTTCTAGTAACAAATGATGATTAATCAGGTCAAACGCTTTGCTAAAATCTAGCATTACAACACGGACATAAGAGTCCAATTTATCAGTCGCCTCATACCATGTGGGTATCATTTCGACAAGAAGCTTAGCATCAATTTCTCCTTCAATTGTGTCATCCACCCATTTCATTATTATTGATTCAAACACCTTAGCAGCTATTGGAGTTAGTGAAATTGGTCTAATGTCTTTTTCAATCGACACAGGTGGGTTTGTTTTTGGTAAAGGGTAATGGGTACAGCACATTGTGTACATGAAAAAACAAGCCTCGCAAAATTACTTCTGCAGCGTCATTTTATCGAGATGGTCATAATCCAATTAACGACATATATTAACGCAAATCCGTCTATGTATTCACGCTCCATGCTGTTTCTCGTAAACGTAGTGTGACCTAGTGACTGTAACCATGCACCCCTGACACATACACCTCCTATGCAAAGCAACAATGCAAGACAAGTCTAGATTGAAATAGACCAACTTAATGACATTTAGCTTTATTCGTTTACATAACTTATACACGACAACATAAATACATGAATACAAGTGACTATAACCATTTACTGCTCACATAGTAAAGGCGGACACTTGTAATAATTTGCTGGAAAACTGGATGTCAGCAAACCGTTCGCCAATGCAGGACGCTAGTAGAATAAGCAGACACATACTCGTCGGTAATTAGTTGAAAACCGCACCTCAGCTTAATCCGTCTGATCAAACCAAACAGGCCGCCCCGCATGATTACGGTCTGTCAAGACTATGACAGTACGATGACGCAGCCATGTAAACAAACTATCCCGCGCAATCTACACTGGGATTGAAACATGTAAGAAGCAGTAACCATTTCCGGTTATCAGGCCCTCACTTCAATCCCAATGTGCTTTGCGTGGGATAGTTTGTTTACGCGGCTGACGTCATCATGCCGCCACAGACTGCGAAACTGATTCGGATGGCCTGATGGGTTATGCAACCGTGCGTTTTTAGCACGAATGTTTATCCTTTGCAAAGCTTACGTTACGCAATAGGACTATAAAAGTTACCAAACTCAGTCTTGGTCACAGGCTCTGTCTTCCGGATATGTAGCTGTACTAAAGTAGTCACCTTGGCGTGTTAGATTTGGCCACAAACACTGCATCACGTGATGTTTGGCTACCCTTAACGTAAGCTTTGGGGTATCAATCACATTCTCAAGTTCTTTTGAAGGTATGATGTTTGAAGATACAAAATGTAAGTCTGACATGTATTTTTTTCAGATTGCAAGCATATGCGTTGGTTACATCTGCCAATACACAAGGCTGAGCTCCAAGTTCATGTGGGTTTATGTTTCTCATAGTGTAGAAGGCGCCACTCATTCACGTGGGGTTCATACTACAGATGGCTAGCTTTCTAGTTGGAAGGACAATGAAGAGGGTGTGAGATTGGTGGACCGTGTAGTTTCATTTTATATTCTTTCACCTTATGCCCAAACATCACATTAGCATCAACAGCAGGCCCGTAGCGAGGTTGTTTGGGGGGGGGGTTCAGACAAAGTGGGACTAATATGTGGAGATGTGTCCCATTGTATTGCTGATTAAGTTTAACAGTTGTTTCATAAAAGCCAACACGCAATGATAGAGTGTTATTATTGTAACTTAATTATTTACTCACACCCTTCATAATGGGTGCAATTGTTTTGAATATATTCATATTAATATAATAAACCAGGCACCAAGAAGTGTGATTGCGCCCAAGTTATTTTTTCGAATAAAAAGTCCAAATGTCATTTTTCTGACATTTACAATCTGGTTTCCAGTGAATTAGTAAATTATATTTATCTGATCAACAGTGCAAAATCCTATAGCTGATAAAAAACAGAATTCAGTTAATTACTTAACAAACCTTTATAAAACATGTACCGTAAATGAAACACATATAAAACATTAATATCCTCCTGTTGAATTTGAATTTAATTATAGGTGTCAAACAGTCAAACACCGTAACGTCTGCGCAACACAGAATGCAGGAAATGCAAACTGTATTTAACAAATATACAAAACGTAAAATGAACATATTAATACAGCGTTTCGCAACCATACAACCACACACTTATTGTTGAGAGCAGCGTTTCTGACAGATAGAATATACCTTAGTCTTGGCTTCATGTATATTTATTACCCCATGAGTTTACATAACAGGAGACACTGGGAGAGTGCGAAGTCCTGCTGCATGGCTAATTTGACACATTGATCTTTTGATACACATTCCTTCCGTGAATGCCATTTTCACAGATGGCAGTGCGGACAGATCACACAGCCAGGTTTCCCATTCATTCACTAATGACCACTTAGTAGATAACATCTGTATAAAAATCAGGCTTCCTTGACATGCCTAGTAATGTCTGAATACCTTCCAGAAGCGTTTAACAGGGGGTCACGCTTTTGAGAAACGTGATATAATATTAAGATATACAATTATGGGTTAACATTTTAAAGATGAAAGTTTGGAGGTTCACAATTTGGAGAAAGGGGGTTCACGTGAACCCAGTGAACCGCACGTTTTGAAACTTGGTTGTTGTCATAGAACAAAAACGGTTTACTCTGTTGCACGCAGACATATTGGTGTTGGTATTCGACTTAATTTGGTGGAGTCGATGTGCATAAGAGATTGTATTTATTAAAGACCCATGTCTTTTTAATATACTAGTTTTATTATATTAGTAATTAGCTGACATATGTTATGCACAACACCTACGACAACAGATATCTACACACTCAATATTAGGAAGCGGTCTCAAAATCATGTGCCACCCACAATAATATTCACTGAAATTTTACTCCAAACTAAAACAAACAACGTAATTGCTGGAATACTTCGGAAGTTAGATCATTGTCCCAATTCAAAGTATCAAATCTTTACATCACGTTCACCCCAAAAGTCAGCGTGTTTAAAGTAAGCCCATCAGATACAAAGGCCCATCTCTTTATCAATTATGACCGCTGAACTGATTTAGTTTCTAAACGTCCTTCGTCTCGATTAAACCTTGATTTGATACCTTTGCAACACGTATATGTTACGTCACGAATTTTTTTTTATATAATTCATAGCATTATGTAGCTTTGTCGGCGTGTTGTACTCACACGGAAATTGCACGAATGTGACCATGAATTACCTTTTCGCGCACAACTAGTGACATATCTGCAGATAGTAATACTATATTTATACTATATTTAAGTTGACTTTAAAAATGAGTTCAACACAAAAAATCTAAATCTGATCGTGTGAAATTCAGAAATCTCTAAATGTATGAACATCCCAAATAAAATGGTCCAGTCAGAGTGATTACAACATTGCAGTCCCGCGCATGCAAAATTGTGCTTGGACATACTCACACACTGTTTCATAACATACATCATTCGGTAATTTATTATTGACGATACTTTCGACCTTTTGGTTTAAATTAGATTAGTGTGTAAATTATGTTGTTCAAGCCAGTAAATTGTTTAATTTAATAATTTGTTCTGATAACACAACTTTATCATGTACATTAAACATGTTCAGCAATAGTTATACATAATGATAATTTTGAATTTTTTATAAATGAGGAGCACTTTAAAATAAAAGAAAGACTAAAATACACCAATAAAATTCAACGTAATATTAATATTATGAAACATTAAGAAGCAACTAAAAATATACAGACAATTATTCTGATGATAGGCAATACAGACGTTGAATAAAGTAAATAATTTACACATCACATCACCATCTACTCTTAATTGTTTTGAAGCAGTACGTAAGCCGGTCTCCATCACCACGCCGAGCGTCTCATATCAGAAGCACGGAAGAGACACCAAACAAGCCGGCTGATACTTTATACATTCGCATCAGGGAACCTACCACCCCGGAATCTCCCATCCGGGAACATTCCACTCCGGATCCTCAAACCCGGCGATGGGTCGTTGTCGTCGGCAAGAACACATCTTGTGACACGCTGGCCTTGAGATTCACTAATTGGACGGTGCTCATGGTTGATGGAGGACAGGAACGAAACAGGTATGTCGCTTGGAATCCCTACGTTCCCACGCCAATGACCAATACATGTTTATGGGGTTTTAATAAGCATAGTGGGTAAATAAAAATATGAGAACGGGTAAATTGAAACATTTCACAATCCTGGCTAAGGCCGTGTTGTTTGTGAAATGACAACGATACGAGATGATGGTAAAGTGACGTTTCTGGCGTAGCTGTTAATTAAATTGTCACCAGCTCTGTACATTGACATATGTCATTATTCTTTCAATGAACTGGTAAAACTGCTGTATCATGCAGTCCACAATGTCATAAAATTGCTGTCCATTTCATAGTAGTGAATTGTTATTTGTAAAACATGGGGTTACATTCATTTGCAAATGTGACGGCAATCCGGTGTCCTTTCCTGTTTCCATTGATCATAGTGCCCCTTTTCACTAGCCAATATACACGAGTAGCTACTATAGATAGATAGATAGATATATAGATAGATATATAGATAGATATATAGATAGATATATATATAGATAGATAGATAGATAGATAGATAGATAGATAGATAGATAGATAGATAGATATATAGATAAATACGTACATACATACGTACATACATTTGATTTCAGATCAATTATGTACATAATAATTAAGTTTATACATTATTATAAGTATACGTGATGATTGCTCAATGGAGACCTGCACTGAGACCTGCAAGATCGCTGACGTGCTGGTCGTCATGACGAATATATAATAAATATGTCTGTATAAATATAACTTACTGCATGATGTTACATAAACAAATAGAAACAAAAACAAAAAACAAAATATTTATATATATATATATATATATATATATATATGCAACGGTAGAACAGTTGTATTTAATTGAACTATTATTATAAATAAATTGAACATGTATGGCTAAGAATATTATTATATTTGTTATTCCTAGAAGTTAAGTTGCTATTCCATATTAACGAGCATTGAATTATGCTGACATTAACCTTGTCAAAACGCTGGTATAATTCCATCCGTGATTGTCTTTGGGAAGATGGGAAATATCAGCAAACAGTTTACGTTATCAATTACTAATGCAGGGATGCAAATATTAATACTGTTTCAGTCATTCTGGATGTGTGGCGTTGAACCAAGGTGATATTGACAGACGAACCGCTAAATTGTTTCTGTCTGACAAGCGACAGTCACGTTGCATGGCGGCATATCTCTACGTCATCCAGGTTGGTAACAAGGCGAGCTCGTCTTTATATATATATGTATATATAAACATGTAACGTCTGGCGATAGTTTCACTAAGATACTGAATTCACAAGGATAATCCATCATAGAACTTAATACGTTGCTCTACTTAAGAAGCCTTTTTGTAAATGCAAATGTCGCGGCCGTATTTTCACAGTAACGACAATATCCTAATGGTTCGTCCGTGTGCTGACGGTTTTGAGTGAGCCAGGTTGATTATAAACAGCAAACGCTTTCTTCTGCTATACAAGGATACACCATTAGTCGTGCAGCTGCCATCTGCGTTGTGTACAAGCTGCATGTTAACATATTATATAATTTCGTCCAAAGTCTGTGGTATATCGCATCGTCTCTGTATTGTCTACACACACACACACACACACACACACAGCTCATTTTGGCTGCAACAGGACAACTCATCAAAAGAAATCATCACCTGAATTGTCCTATTCACTGTGTCGCCACAAAAATGCAGCCATTCAGACAACGGCAGCATGCTCAGGAGCGAAGACTCCAGATTCTTCCATCTCCCGTCCTGCGTGTGATGTTCACGCTCCACCTGTGGCACTGGCGAACGGAAGATTCACTCCAGTTCATCTTGAAAACGCGCTGTATACTAGAGATGCATTCTGGGCTTTGCCTGCGTCGCTGGTGGCTGATTCTGAGGAGAGGTTCGTGTGGAGTTTGGTTGTGCAGCGTTTGCTGTGGCTCAGTGGCAACCAGGTTGTTGTACAACGTATCAAAACCAGTTAGAACGAGAAGTGAACAATCGGCTATTACTCGCACAAAAACAACTGATCGAATGGCACTGTTGGACTACTTCTATGCAGCAGTGCATTCTTGATCTAATAGCGAATATCTCTGTGCTGTTGCACGATTCAACGAAGATGTCTTACATCCGCTGGTTGGATGTTTTATGCGAATCTGGATACGTACTCCCACAATTTAGTCACACGTTCAATGACAATTGTGAAAATGTGATATTACATGCAGTGCCCGTGTCACATCGTCCATTCGGTGAAGGTCTAAACACCCCAATTACTAACCTCAACTCCATAATTTAACAAGATTTAACAAGATTGCCATCCAGAAAATTACTCTGGATGGCAGTTGGACAAGGAAGCCTTTTGGCTTATCGAGAGTCCAATACTTTTTATCTACATGTACCCCGCCTTTTTAAGGTGTGTGTCGATTTTATTTTTAAACATATTCACGCTACTAGCACCAACACAATCAGGAGATAATCTGTTCCATTCATTTACAGTCCTTTGTGAGAATGAGAACTTTCTTATATCTAATCTACACTGCTCCTTTACTAATGTAGCTTCATGTCCTCTGGTCCTTCTATCTTTCTTAACTGAGAAAAAAATGTTTCTATCAATATTTTCATAACCATTCAATATTTTAAACACTTCTATGTGATCTCCTCTCAATCTCCTGGTCTCTAGTGTTGTTAAACCACATTCTTTTAGGCGTATTTCGTAACTAAGATCCCTCAGATTTGGTATCCTTTTAGTCGCTCTCCTCTGTACTCTTTCTAGCATACCTATGTCCTTCTTGCGATATGGCCTCCATGCTTGTATACAATATTCTAAATGAGGCCTCACTATTGTTTTGTACAGCGGTACTATTAATTATTTTTTCTTATACGCTATATTTCGCCTAATTAATCCAAGGATTTGATTTCACTTTGACGCTGCAATTCCGCACTGCTCTGAAACCTTCATATCAGCACTAATGGTTAACCCTAAGTCCTTTTCTTTTACAGTAGTACTTAGAACAGTACCCCCCATTTTATATTTTACCTCTTCATTCCCATGACCTGTGTGGAGGCATTTACATTTCCCAAAATTGAACAGCATTTGCCACTTTTCAGACCATTTGATCAACCTATCAAGATCATCTTGTAAATGCTGTCTGTCTCCATCACTTTTAATCCTTCTAAACACTTTTGTATCATCCACAAATTTTAACACCTTGCTTGTTATATCATCGTCCAAATCGTTGATATATATTAAGAATAATATAGGTCCTAGTACTGATCCCTGTGGTACCCCACTCAATACCGATTTCCAGTTTGAAGCCTCCCCATCAACTACTACACGTTGTCTTCTGTCACTCAGCCATTTTTCTATCCAGTTTATTATACCATTTCCTATGCCATGGGCCTTTAGCTTAAGGAGTAATCTTTGATGTGGTACTTTGTCGAAAGCTTTTTGAAAATCTAAATAGATGATATCTACTGGTGATCCCTCATCTACCCACCTAGTGATGTCTTCCAAAAAATATAACATATTTGTTAAGCATGACCTCGCTTTTAAAAACCCATGTTGAGATGGGTTTATCAAATTATGTTTAACAAGAAAATCCACCATGTGATCTTTAATTAGTCTTTCTAATAATTTCCAAATCTCTGATGTTAAACTCACTGGTCTATAGTTCTCTAACTTGTTTCTCGAACCTTTTTTAAATAACGGTGAAAGTATATAATGACATATGTCATGATCCTAATGTAAAGTTGGCTAAGAACGGACACATCAACTTTGCTCAACCGTGGACACAGTTTGATGATGTGCTTCTCGTAATAATTTTCAACACAGCGCATTACGAAGCTACTCCATACATCGAAACACTGTATCGGCCATTCTTCCCAAACATCCTCTAATGTTGCCCTGGCATAATCGATAAGAATCTTTATCCACATGTCAAAAACTTTACCTTTTCTTTCGTGTCCTTTGAAAGTAACCTCCGCGGTCACGTGGCTGGTGCTTTGACTCATAAGTGTATGGCGATGACGCTACAAATGGATTACTTCGTGAAGGGATACTTAGCAGCTGCGGACGATCTATTTGTCGTTGTGCATTCGCTGGCAGACCTGAATATTAGTGCGATGTGGTTCGATCCCCGTGTATTTGTCGCCGAACTCAGCAGCCTCACGGAGTGCAGATTAAACGTGTGTAACATACATCCCTCATATGATCGCTTGCTAGGATGGTGGGAAAAAGTACCAGACTCCAACGTTCAATGCTCTTGCGGAGATTTCTCGCAGAAGACTCTTATCAGCGACCATGAATGCGTGTTACAAGCTTTTGCTATCTCAGAACGGAGCGGTGGGTCGTGCTAATGCTGCTTTCTCCGAAATCTACTACATTCCGGCCAGCCGTTCGCAAGACTTCCTAGAACTTTTCGACATATTTCTGCATCACAAGGTTATGGTAGAAATTGCCGTTCCAAATATAATACGGTGCTTGGTGTCGTCAACGGAAATTCAACATCTGCTTGGTGATATGTGGGACGGGCCGGGTAGAAATGAGCCGTGGAAAAACATTAAGACGAAACTCCTTGCGGGGAAGAGTTACACCCATCCCATCAAGTGGGGATTTTTGTCCCGTGGCGAAACACATTATACTTCGTTGTACTGTAGTATTCTGCCGTATCTGCACGACCGTGTTGTGGAAAAGATCGATGTAAAAGTACCTGAACTTCAACCGCTCAAATATTATTAACCCGCTACAGGTGATAATCCAACAGGAGGTACAAGACAAATCCCTCTGAAATAAAATGTTCGCGCGTGAAACACCTCGTTATATACTTTGTACAGTTTGCTCCCTCATACACTTAGATTCATTTTTCAATAACGAAATAAGGAACTGATTTTGAATTAGTGACGTGTGTTTATTTGTACGGTCCATGAAGAGTATTACACTGCCAATACTCCTGAATTTGTTTTATCACACAGGCGTCTAATAAAGTCTTCAATTATTTGCGTGGTTCGGTGGCCTGTCAGTCACCAACATGTATTATTTTGAACAACACAAATTAACTGGCATCATGAACCATGAAACGCTGACACACACAATCTGCTTTCCTCCGATGCAAGATTCTTAACACAGAAGTCGAGATAGTGTTTGACTGAACAGGTCTGCCAGGGAATAAAATGTAAAGCATTTTGAGAAGTCCTGAGGACTGGATACTGCGCTACATAAGAACATACCTTTAAGATGACCTCCATGATAGATGCGATGAACGATGCGCGATGGGTTTTTGTTGCAGAATCGCACATAGCATCGCGCATCTTCCATCGCATCGCGCATCGTCCGTCGCATCGCTTATTGCTTCATCTCGCATCGGGTTTCGAAATTCAAGAAGACTATACAGCGTATGCACTTTCGCCTATTATACCATATATATACGAGAGCGGCTATCGGCAATAAACATAGACATCAGCTACAATCTTCCCGCGATATTCTGAGGAATGCGCTCATGCGACGGGTTCGAATCCTGTGCTAGGTGTCGAATTTTCCTTTTCTCTACGTTGCTCCAGTTCACTCAGCTGTAAGAATGGGTACCTGGCTATAGGCAGTGGTGGATATTTGTGTACAATAGTCTTCGCGCATTAATTGCAGCGTGGGTGGATATCAAACAAAGAAGTCGAGATGGTGTTCGATTGAATTGTCAAGTATAAAGCTCACTGAGCTGTCCGGAGGTCTGGATACTGCACAATATAAGAACTTATATGTGTATTTTATGTAGCGCATATACAGAAACGCGATAATATAATTAAGTGAGAAAACTCAAAATAACAAATACTATTTTATAATAATTTAAAAGTGTGTTAGTTTGTTAATTGTTCGTTGTTCACTAAGAGAAGAAGGCCATATTTATCATCGTCTATTGTCATTGTGTCGACACGTTCCTCGCTTCATCTCTTCTCGGCCTCTGCAACGCGTCTGTGTTTTCAAAACGGCACATCCCCTGGTTTTTTATACGTAGGTGCCTGATAAAAACATATAGCCATGTCGCCAATGTACTAATCATCACGAACAATATTTACAGACACACGTCAATATTCCATAGTTCAACATAAGTGGTTTTATTTGTGACTGAAATTTGAACTTAAATACACGAATGAGCAGATTGTATTGCATGTGTAATGGAATGTGGGCATTCGATTTCTGAGGTGTTATTCGTGTAAGTACTGTTGAGTATCAAGTCTCGGGGTTAATAATATCTGAGCGGTTGAAGTGCATATATATTTACGTCGATCTTTTCAGCAAGACGTCCATGTAGATATGGCAGAATACCGCAATACATCGAAATATACTGTATTTCGCCACGTGACAGAAATCCCCGTTTGATGGGATGGGTGTAACTCTTCCCCGCAAGGAGTTTCGTCTTAATGTTCTTCCATGGCTCATCTCTAGCCGTCCCAGCCCACATATATCCGAGAAGCTGCTGAATTTCCGTTGATGCTGCCAAGCACCGTATAATAGTTGGCACGGCAATCTCTACCATGACCTCATGATGCAGAAATATGTCGACCAGGTCTACGAAGTTTTGCGAACGGCTGCTCGGAATGTAATAGATGTCTGAGAAACCAGCATTAGTACGACCCACCCTCCGTTCTTAGATAACAAGAGCTTGTAACATGCGTTCATGCTCACAGATGAGAGTCTTCTTCGTGCAATCTTCGCAAGAGCATTCAAGGTTGGATTTTGATATCTTGCCCACCATCCTAACCTGCGACCATGCGGGGGACGGTAGTCACACACACATAATTTACACTCCATGAGACTGGTGAACTCAACGACAAAAAACCGAGGATCGAACCACACGACACTCCTATCTAAGTCTGCCAGAGCTTGCCCAACTAGAAGCAGATCATCCGCCGCTGCCAAATATCCTTTCACGGAGTAATCCATTTGCATCGCCATCGTCATACACTTTTGAGTGAAAGAACCGGACATATAGCCTCTAGGATTGCTTCCGAAGGAAACGAAAGAAAATGTAGAATTTCCAACACTTGGATAACGATTAAGATCAATTATTTCGTGTACTACTCTACTCGGTACCCCCCCCCCCCCCCCCTATTCCCGGTGTATCCGTGTTATGTTCATGCAGCCCTTTCTCTGTTTGTACTGAATTTACGCCAACTATAGGGTAGGTTGGTATTGGGCAATCAAATTTATTAACACAGGGATTGCCACTGTGCACATATAATATATACAATAGTCACATCTTGTGCACAGCCAGGTACATCGAGATTACAGAGTGATGGACCACACATGTTATGTACGACACATTTTGTACATTTAGAATAATCATACTAGACATTTACCAAAAAACCCTTGATTGCTGTTATATTAATTACAGCATACCGACTGTAATATGCTTACAGTATATAGAACACAAGGGAAAAAGATACCTGGTGTGCAGACTGCACACCTTTCTATAGTACTAGCCACAGTAATTCAGCTTGATATATACAAAAGTGGGGGATAAAAACCCCCTGGCCTCCCATGTTCACATTGGTGGCCCTCACCCCCACTAAAGGGCTGCATATAGGCCGGACCTGATAAGTCGGCTTGTCAACTAGCACTGACAGGTGTAATCGGACATGAATGCTGACAATGTAACAGTTCCTCCCAAAACGTCTGACACTAAAAGAAAATGGGGTATGGGCTAGTGGAAGGCTGACCTATCATGCCTGTCCCTCTCCCAACAAAAAGGAATGGGCCGCCTCACGCCCCCCCCCCCCTCTGCTAAGAGACGAACACACATATCAATACCGCCCCACCACATATAGCACTTTGCCCTTCCGTTCTAGCGTTTGTGCTTGCCACGAGTTACAATGTCCGGGTAGCCAAACATGGTCTGGAGCTCCATCGAAAGAGCGGATTCATCCCGGTCTGTATTGTAGGTCAATCGCCTCCGGTACCGCTTGCTCATTGCTGCCAGGACCGCGGACAAGCAACCTTTGCTTGACCATTGTAGACTCGCCATGAAACACAATTGTTATATATGGTTAGTTGTGAATTATCAGAGGCTGATGCTTTACGTGGACGGTTTGCTAGAGATTGATTCCACTCTAATGTATTTCTGATATGAGTTTGAATGCCAGCGACCCATAGCTTTGATTTGTTCCGATGAGAAACCCGCCTTTGCTGCCCATGTCGCTGCCCCTATCCTGAATGAGTGTGATGAAATTTTCTTGCCTGCTAACTCTGTGTTTTTTAGCACTTCCTTAAGGTAATTGGCAAAAGCAGTCTTCTGCACAGGCAATTTATTGGCACTGCGAAAAAGGGGACCTTGATCATTTCCCCTGAGCTTGATATATTCTACCATCCTCCGGTACGGACAAGCTGTCTTTCCCGTGGGGAAGACATCCAGGCTGAAAGGACGGCCTGCACTGTGTTTGTACGTATGGAAGACCAGGCGTAATTTGGCAAGTTTTATGCGACACTGTGTCACAGACAGATTATGCGGGCTAGCCGTCACCTCACTTATCCTAAGAAAACCGAAGAACATGAGGCTGAACATAGCGCGGAGCAAGACCACTGAGTAAGATGAACACTTAGACAATGGAACTGACTTAATGATGAGGGACAGGTCACGTGAGCTGACAGGCTGGCGTTGGTCAACATGAGGGCAGGCATGTGCTACGCCTTTTACAATTTTCACAACTAAATAGTCGTTTGTTGGGTCGGGGTAGCGACAGGCTTTGTGGCGTTCCGAGATAGCCGATATGAAAGTCCTAATAGTACTGGGTGCCTTGCCCTCATCTTTGAGATACTGAACAAAGGCAATTACTGTGTTTGAGGAGGCAGGCAGGTACCTCCTTTTCCTATCTAATGTTTGTACAAAGGTTACAAACCTTTTCCAGTTACTCTCGTAACGTCTGGCACTGCTTGGTGCGAAGGCCGCGTCCATGGTGCTCACTGCGTTGTGTACCAGGGAAGCCAGTGAGTGGGAACTAGTTTTGGGTGGTTGTGTAGGCTGGGTTGAACGCTGCGTGCACGTTCTACCTATAACCGTGAGATAAGATCGGCAACAACATTGATCTTTCCTGGGATGTGCTTAGCACGAAAACATATGTTATACGACAGACATGCAACAATCAATTTTCGGAGCAAACACATCAGCTGTGTGTCCTTGGCAGTTTGTCTGTTAATCACTTCCAACCACTGCTGTGTTGTCTGAAAGGAACATGACCCGTTGATTAGCCCATTTTGGCCCCCAGCTCCTGACGGCCAGTAAGATTGGCAGGAGTTCTTTCACAGCAATGTGCATGGAGCCCCAGGATGGAGGAAACTGTCCCTGTAACCACTGATCCCCCACTACAGCTCCATATGCAAAGCCGCTTGCATCCGTTGTGAGCTGCAATACATCTGATGATGTCCATCTGTTTGGTAGAAAGGATAAAGTGCCATTAAAGGTGTGCAGAAATTCCAGCCAAGCCGATATGTCCTTTCGAGCCTCAACAGTTAGGCGGATGCGATGGTTGGCTCTTGTCTTTCCCCTGGTTAGGTCGACTATTCTTCGTAGAAAACATCGGCCGGGTGCGATGGCCCTGCAGGCGAACGAGAGAGAGCCGGATAAAGATTGTACCTCTCTAAGGGTGGCTTTCTTTCTCCTGGCCATGCTTTGCAACTTTTGGCGTAGTGATTCCACCTTATCTACAGGCAAAGCAAGGGTTTGATTCATAGTGTTAACCTCAATACCATGAAGTGTGACTATCGTGGAAGGTAACACCGTTTTAGCCTGCTTTATTGGTAAGTTAACCATATCACTAAGCTCAAAAAACCGAGAAAGACTAGTATGACATTCATGGAGAGTTTTTCCGAAAAAAACAAAATCGTCGAGTATGTGACTCATATTGCTGACATGAAATTTATTCTGACAAATCCATTGCAATGCATCAGACAGGAGCTCGAACGTTTGACATGAATTACTGCACCCCATGGGAAGACACATGTCAAAATACCTTTGTCCCAGGAATTTGAAGCCAAGCAACCTATAATCAAGGGGGAAAACAGGTATTATCCGAAATGCATCTTGCAGGTCAGCCTTAGCGATATAGGCTCCTTTACCCAACAACAGAAGCTGTTCAATACAATGATCTAACATTTGGAAAGTGACCGCTGTGAATTCGGGAGATATGTGAGAGTTAACGGAGTTAGACTTTGGGAAACTAAGGTCATGTATAAGCCGAAATTCACCCTGCGCTTTCTTAGGAATTAAACCTAAAGGAGAGTATACCATGTTCGGTAAAGGGTCACATGCAAATGGTCCCGCAATTCTATGTTTATCTTTCTCTTTCTTCAGTTTCTGCTGCACTATATCAAGGTTCTCCCTGACCGACCTGTGATTCTCGTAATCATGCTTGGGTGGATCTGTTGGGATACTGGAAGGAATGTGGAAACCCTCGGTAAAACCTGAAACTAAAATGTCAGTTAATTTCTTGTCATACCCCTGCAACAGTAGCGACAAAACCTTAGGTTTTACCGGCGTTGGTAACACATGTTTTGTTGTTGTTGTCGATGGTGCCTGGATTTCTGCATTGCTGTCTGTTCCTGTGAATGATTCAAGCTGTTTTAGGGGTGTTAGTGTACTGGGTCTTGTTGCTAGCAGTCCGTGCCCTGCAAACCACCCGGCTGTGTCCTTCTTTTCTGCAGAAAGAGCATGCATGCGAGTACTGACACTCACGCTTTTTGCACTGTCCCCTGTTGAAGTAGTGGCAGAAACGGGTGGGGCGGGCACGGTCGTTTCTGGTACCATAGTCACGAAAGGGCTGGGATGTTACTGTTGAGTTTTCTTTAGCTTTACAGCTAGCCTTAACACTGGAGTAGATGGGATAGCTGAAAACATTCCAGGGGGCCCCCGTCCTCTCCCTCCTGACACGGAAACGGTAGTCATACTCAAGCCACACCCTGGGACCCTTCCGAGCATGCATAGTCAGGATGTGATCCAAATATGTCATCAACTGGCTACCCTCCTCTGGGAACTGCTCTGACCTAATGGCTGCATATGTCATAAACAGATGCAGCCATTCCCCTATTTGATCTACGGGAATGACCGTTCGTTTCCTGTCTACGGTGGGAGCAGAGGGGTCCTCCTGGGGGTCAATATCGTAGTCCGTACGCAGAATGCGCAGCGGAAAGTATTCGTTGGTGAGGATGCGTTGTCTGAGCCTATCTGTCACCTCATCCCCTAGCTTTGCCCAACCCATATCTAAAGCGGTTGTACCTGCTTGATGTGCTGACCGCTTCGCTTTGGAGTGGATCCTTGCCTCTATGTGTTCGGTTGGGTTTTCGTGGTCCGTGTAGTCGGAATCAGAGTCAGATGAGTTGATGGCTGGTTCGGGGGATGGTGTGCGTTTTCGTTTTCGGTGATGACGGTTGTGATGGGTAGTTGCAGTTGATGTTTCTGCTACCGCTTGCCGATGCTCATTTGGCGATCTGGCACCTTCAGCCGGGGCTGGGATCAGTGCCGCCTGCTCCCGGCTGAGTTTTTCAAATTTTTCGTCAATTTTCGCCATCAACGCGGCCATCATGACTTCCATTTTTTGGTCGTCGCAGGGTGGAGGTTCCTGGCATTCATCAGGAACCTCTGTCACATTTTTTCCTCCTTTTTTGGGTTTCCCTGCTGTCGACTGTTTTGACATGACCGAGTATTAGGCGATCGTCGATCTCCTAAATTGTGTTGTCTTTCGCAGCAACACGTGTCTTTAGTCGTAGGCTATTCAAATTTGTTTAGTCAAATCTGAAGTTGTCACGATGGCGAAGCGAAAAGAAGTGACGAGAAAACCTTGCATCGTCTCCTGCCCACAAATTTTTTCCCGCGCCCGCTGCTGGCCAATAGGATGCCGCGTAACTGACACGGGCTGAATGGGTATTTTGGGCCAGCTTATTAAGCGTTGAGGCGATTCAAAGGGGGTGTGCAGACTAGGAGGGGGAACAGGTTGTATAACCACCTAGCTTAACCGCTAGGCGCTCGCTCTGTTGTTACACAAAAATTCTTTTCATCCTGAAGGCCAAAAATTCATATCTGGGCCACAATACAGTATAGTTGGGAAGAATAGCCAATAAAGTGTTTCTATGTACGGAATAGCTTCATAATGCGGGTTGTTGGAAAATAACAACGAGAAGCACATCATCAAGCTGTGCCCGCGGTTGTGCAAAGTTGATGTGTCCGGTCAAGATTTAATAAGATTGCCATCCAGAGAATTAACTCTAGATGGCAGGTGGACAAGGAAGCCCTTTGGCTTATCGAGAGTCCAACCCTTTTATCTATATATATCCATCCCTTCTGAGGTATGTGTCGATTTTATTTTTAAACATATTCACACTACTAGCACTCACACAATCATCAGATAATCTGTTCCATTCATTCACAGTCCTTTGTGAAAATGAGAACTTTCTTACGTCTAATCTACACTGCTCCTTTACTAATGTAACTTCATGTCCTCTAGTCTTTCTATCTTTCTTAACTGAAAAAAACATATTTCTATCAATATTTTCAAAACCGTTCAATATTTTAAACACTTCTATCTGATCTACTCTCAATCACCTGGTCTCTACCGTTGTTAAACCACATTCTTTTAGGCGTTTTTCATAACTAAGATCTTTTTTTTTTTTGTATCGTTTTAGTCGTTCTCCTCTGTACTCTTTCTAGCATATTTATGTCCTTCTTGCTGTATGGCCTCCACGCTCTTATACAATATTCTAAATGAGGCCTAACTATTGTTTTGTACAGCGGTATTATTAGTTCTTTTTCTTTATATGCTGTATTTCGCCTAATCAATCCAAGGATTTCATTTCCTTTTGAAGCTGCAATTCCACACTGCTCTGAAACCTTCATGTCAGCACTAATTGTCAACCCTAAGTCTTTTTCTTTTACAGTAGTACTTGGTACAGTTCCCCTCATTGTATATTTTACATATTCGTTCCCATGTCCTGTGTGAAGGCATTTACATTTCCCAAAATTGAACAACATTTGCCACTTTTCAGACCATTTGATCAACCTGTCAAGATCATCTTGTAAATGCTGTCTATCTCCATCACTTTTAATCCTTCTAAACACTTTTGTATCATCTGCAAATTTCAACACCTTGCTAGCTATATCATCGTCCAAATCGTTTATATATATTACGAATAATATAGGTCCCAGTACTGATCCCTGTGGAACCCCAATCAAAACTGATTTCCAGTTTGAAGTCTCCCTATCAACAACTACCCGTTGTCTTCTGTCAATCAGCCATTTTTCTATCCAGTTAATTATACCATTTCCTATGCCAAAGGCCTTTAGTTTCAGCAGTAATCTTTGATGTGGCACTTTGTCGAAAGCTTTTTGAAAATATAAGTAGATGATATCTACTGGTGATCCATCATCTACCCACTTAGTGATATCTTCCAAAAAACATAACATATTTGTTAAGCATGACCTCGCTTTTAGAAACCCATGTTGAGATGGGTTGATCAAGTTATGTTTAACAAGAAAATCCACCATGTGATCTTTTATTAGTCTTTCTAATAATTTACAAATCACCGATGTTAAACTAACTGGTCTATAATTATTTGACTTGTTTCTCGGACCTTTTTTAAATAACGGTATAATGTTTGCTTCTTTCCATTCTAAACGAACCACTCCCTCTTCTAATGACAAGTTGAAAACTGTTGCAAGCGGTATGCTAATTTGTTCTACAATTTTCAATAGTAGTTTGGGTGGAATACCATCCACTCCAGGTGATTTATTATCCTTCATAGCCCTCATTTTCTTAGCTACCATTTCTGGGGTTACAATTAACTGTCTTACATATTCTGATTCTGCCCCCTTGAACTAAGCCTCTGGTACTGGCAGTGAACTAGTGTCTTCTCTGGTAAACACTGAACTAAAATACTCATTCAGGTCTTCTGCCATTAAGAATCCTTCTGACATTATATTTCCAACACTATCTTCTAGAGGACCGACCTTATCCTGAACTTTCTGTTTGCTTCGAACATACGTATAAAAACTCTTGCTGTCATGTTATATTTTACAAGCTAACTTATGTTCATAGCTTCTCTTTGAATTTCTAATTTCAGCTGTAGGAAATGTTACATTAGTACGGTGACATTTATCTTTATAAACGTTCTCTAAGGAATCGAGGTTAGTAATTGGGGAGTACACACCGTCGCCAAAAGGACGACGTGACACGGGCACAGAATGATCTACAGCATGTAATTTCACATTGTTACAATTGTCATTGAACGTGTGACTGAAATGTGGGAATACGTAGCCAGATTCACTTAAAACATTCAACCAGCGGCTATAAGACAACTTAATAGAATGTTGCAACAGCAAAGAGTTATTGGCTAAAAGATCCAGAATGCACTGCTTCATAGATGTAGCCCAACAGCGCCATTCGGTCAATTGGTTTCTGCGATTAATAGCCGACGATTCGCTGTTTCGTTAAAATAGCTTTGCAACGTCGTACGACAACCTGGTTGCCGCTGAGCCACAGTAAACGCTGCACAACCAAGCTCCACACGAATCTCTCCTTAGAATCGGCCACCAACGTCGCAGGCAAAGCCCAGAATGCATCAGTGGTATACAGCGCATTTTCAAAATGAACTGCAGAGAAACTTCCGTCAGCCAATGCATAGTATAGCCGACTGTTCGTTGTCTCGTTCAAACTGGTGCTGCAACGTCGTACAACAATCTGGTTGCCGCTGAGCCACAGTAAACGCTGCACAACCAAGCTCCACACGAATCTCTCCTTAGAATCGGCCACCAACGTCGCAGGCAAAGTCCAGAATGCATCTCTAGTATACAGCGCGTCTTCAAGATGAACTGGAATGAATTTACCGTCTGCTAATGCCACCGGCGGTGCCTGAGAATCACACGCAGAGCGTGCGTTGAAGGACTCTGAAGTCTTCATTTCTGAGCATGCTGCCGTTGTCTGAAGTGCTGCGATTTTGCGGCGACACAGCGAATAGGACAGCGGATTTGAGGGTTGCTTTCTTTTAATTGTCCTGTTGCAACCAAAGTGAGCTGCGACATCAACCGTATAGCTGCGAGATGTTAGAACTAGTCCGGTCTGTGGACCGACCGTTATTGAGTGCTTGGGAGATTGAATTGTGTTGGCACCATCTGACTCCTTCATAGGGAAGATCACCTGCGCACCTTTCTGCAAAACAGAACAGCAGATTAAAGCAAAAATAATGCCAGCAACACATACGTTGGACTTAACAACAAAATGCCAATATATCCAACGTAATGTCGTGTAACAATGTTTTATCATCCGCGATACGATATGACAGCGCATCGAATGCTTATTACGTTAGTGTATTTCAAGAACGTATTTTACCCTGTCAGTGTTAAAACACATGGACATCACATAGACAATACGGTCACACACCTAGGTTAAAATAATATTAATATATGTTAATGCACGTGTAGCAGACGACAGCGGTGTAAAGCGAATATGTGTGATCTGATCAGGTAATCTAACTAACGTGATATTCAGCTAATAAGCCGGTTTTTGCTATTTACGATCGACCTCGTTGAAAACTGGCAATTTCCACTTGACTACTTTCAAGTGAACCACTCGTTAGTCTGACATGCATATAATTATTGTCCTTGGTGATACTGCGATGACTTTTGCATTTGAAAACAAAATTCTGTTTAATTATGGATTTTTTTAATTTTCTTAGTTAAACGATCCCCCTTGATTTATGCGTGGCCGCTGTCGATTGGATGATGCGAAGCACCACGAAGAACCGCACGTAAAGAGTCAGGGTGAAGATTAAACAACTTGATGAAGAACGAGATTATATACAGACGAGCTCGCCTCGTGACCAACCTGGATGGCGTAGAGATAGGCCGCCAGGAGACGTGACTGTCGTTTATCAGACAGAAACAACTTAGCGGTTCGTTTTTCGATGTCACCTTGGTTCAACGCCACACACCGGTAATGACTGAAACAGTAAGGAGAGTGTCAATATAGTTCAATGCTCATAAATATGGAATAGCAATTAAGTTTCTATAAATTACAAATATAATACAGACTCGTAGTCATACAATTTGTGTGTAATTATAATAATGGTTCAATTAATTAAGAATGTTCTACCAGTGTATGCAAAACAGCTACCCGTGTATGTAAGTTAGTGACTATGATCAGTGGCTACGAGAAAGCATACCTACTTGCCGTCACATTTGCAATTAAAGGTAAGCCCATTTAAGCAGCATTGGAAATCACTAATATGAACAGTGTTAACACTGTTATGACACTGTGGACTGCATGGCACAGGCACACTAGTTCCTCCAGTTCACTGAGAGAATAATAATTGACGTGTGCCGATGTAGAGGGCTTGTGGCAGTTTCGTTTATCGTTACGCGAGAAATATCATTTCGTCCTTCATTTTATTTTAATGTCGTAAACAACCAAATCTACCCACGACATCCTGGCACTTTTGTACTAATGTGATATTTAGTAAAATTTATCATTATTATAAAATTATTAAATTAGTGTTGGTACGGCACAAGCGAAATTTGGTGGAAAAAACCGTTATATGCGAACACTATTGTTTTAAAATCTCAGTTATGCCCTACATGCGCCATGCGTTATATCTTGTAGCCGCTATTCAAATTACATTCCACTACAATCACAATCATGGGGGATCTGGGGTGATAGGCTCCGGGGTGGGAATGTTCAATGTGTGAGCGTGCTTGTTTCTTGTTTCATCCCCGCTTCTTATGTGACACGCTGGTCGATGTGATGGTGACCGGCCTGTGTATTGCTGAGAGACAATTAAAAGCAGATGGTGATTGTATATTCCTTCGTCAAGTTTGAAGATATGAGACCCAAATGACGACACATACGTGTTACAAATGCACCAAATGTGGGGTGTAATCTAGACGAAGGATTTGAATGATAAAAATTAGACCAGGTAATATTATTTATCAAATAATGGGGTGGGCTCGCATTTAATACACCGATGTATTGGGGGAGCATGCATCCGAGAGACACCTTTTTTATATATTTGGAATTGCTTCAATGTTATATATTTCGAATTATGCCAACAATTTTTTTTTTTTTAAACCGGAGTAAGAATTATCGGCGGATGATTGCAAATGATGTTTGAGACATCTTACAACGATTGAATTTGTCGATATCCGTTGGCTTAGGTTTTATGCAGAAAGTGTATTTAAACTTGTTACTAATATAAAACAAACCTCTTTTCATATGCAGTACTGATTAGTACGATTATTAGTAACAGTACCAGTTATTTCATTAAATGGCGTCCATAGATCTTGTTAGAAAAACCGTTTTTCGGTGAAATACTTAGAAATGTTGACAAAGGAAGAACTTCGATTAATCTGTACACACAAACACACGCAGAGCTGAGGAAAAGAAGATAGTTTCTCGATCTACTTGTACATACATGATGTAAATGTTAGCTGGGCTGGCCGCGTGCGCATCTGCTGATTGTTGCCGGTTACCTTATATGCTGCTTACAATTGATTTAACCTAAAAACCCTAAGAACCCTTGACAACAAAATAGGTAAGTACTTATATTAATAGCGCAGTATCCAGGCCTCGGGACTGCTCAAAGCGCTTTACACTTTATTCCCTGGCAGACCTGTTCAATCGAACACCATCTCGATTTCTCTGGGAAACATTCAGCCATGCTGCAATTAATACACAACGACTATTCAGACGCAAATATCCACAACTGTCTATGGCCAGGTACTGGTTCATACAGCTGGGTGAACTAAAGCAACGAAGAATGATCGAACTTGCCCAAGGTTCGAACCCGGTTTATCTCTATAATAATAATAATAAAATACGATTTTCATATAGCTTCATAATCACATATTGCTCTATGTCGCTATTGAAAGTACCTACGTTGCTTTAGCACTGTGCACCTGCGCTCTATGTTAAAGTAAAAGACACGTCATAGTACTAAACCTTTTTCGGAAAATCGTTCCTGACTATACATACACCACGTAAATGCATACGTGTTAAAAAACACACCGTTGCTTAATCCATCTGATCACCCGAAACAGTCTTGCTCGCTGTGGCGGCATGGTAACGTCAGCCGCGTAAACAAAGTATCTCGCGCAATGTACATTGGGATTGAAGTAGCGGTCACGGAAACCAAAAATCATGACCGCATTTAAATCACAGTGTGCATTGCTCTGGACAGTTTGTTTACACGGCTGACATCATTGCGTTACCACAGGATGTCAGACCGCACCCAGGCGGGCGGCATGTATTGGTTGACCAGACGGATGAACCACAGGTGCGTTATTTACCCAATTAGGGACGAGTATGAATATTCGTATTTTACTATCGCCCTACCCTGACCGCCTAATATTGCAGTATACAGTTGGCCAACTCAGACTTGGCGACAAGCGCCACTTCGTGGATACTACCGTGGTTGTACTGATGTAGTTACGATGTTATCGGTTTGGTCATTGGCACCATGTTTGCCTAACCTTGGAGCTAGCTGTCATATCTAATACCATGGGATCTTGCAAAGAAAACGAAGGTAGTCAGATTACACAATACATCAGTTATCGGGTGTGTGCAGATAATTTGGGCAATGACAAATTACGCAAACAGGTTCTTGAGATGCATTCCAATACTTCAAATGGTGGCCGCTGTACTGTTCTACATCGTGAAAAAAATAAGAACAGCTGACAGAGAATTACGTGTGCCCACAAGTACAACAAATATTATTTGTTGTAGTTACTAAGTATGTACATTTTTAAAGGGACATCGATGAAAAGTGTGAGATATGGCATGGTAAATATATATATGAAAACAGTAAAGACTAGTGTAGACTTTCTAATATACATTTGGATATATTATTTTTTAACAGAAACGACGTTTTAATTTTTAGATTATAGGCATATCTGTTATATAACAAAAATGAACTAGAAATGACAAAAAAAAAGACGGTATATTTTCAAACGTCCCCATAAGAGCGCCTGGTCCGCAGCAATGTTTTTCTAGCGGTAAGAGATTGCACTACGTCATCGGCTAGCAACAACTCAGTGGCTGTGTGTATGCATTAAAATGAGTACAACATTCTTTATCATAAATAGGTTTAGTGAAATCATATTCGTGATCTTCGCCGTATTCGCCGGTATATCTCATTTTCTGTTGCTAAAACTTTTGCAACAGCGGTTGTTAGCAGCAGACTTGACTATTGCAATTCCCTCGTTTATAATATCGCTAGCAAGGATATCACAAAACTTCAGCGTGTCCAAAATTGTCTAGCAAGAGTAGTTGCAAAATTTCCTCGTTTTTCTCGCTCTGTACCACTTTTGAAGTCTTTGCATTGGCTTCCTGTACGATATCGTATGCTATTTAAGATCTGTACTATTACATACCAGGCAGTGTCCAGTAAGCAACCATCTTATTTTAATTCATTGCTTACTCCTGTAAGAAAAAAATATATATATATATACAGCTTCGATCATCTGACCTACTTTTTGTTCTTAGAGTCAAAACTAACATTGGAACTAGGGCTTTTTTGTTGCTGCACTAACTCTTTGGAATATGCTCCCTCTTGGTGTTAGATCAGTTAACAATATTACGAAATTCCGTCGTCATTTAAAAACGTATCTTTACAACCTTGCTTATCCACCGTAGCTCCCAAATGCCTTGACCCATCTGTCGACAACTGGAATACTACTTATAGATTTTGAGATTGACCAATCCTTTTGTTTTGATGTGCCTCTGAGCATGGTTTCCAAGGATTTAGGCGCAATATATGTTATTTCATTATTATTATTATTATTATTACTCAGGGTTAGCCTTTAGTGCTGATATGAAGGTTTCAGAGCAGTGCGGAAATGCAGCTTCAAAGGGAAACCAAATCCTTGGATTAATTACACAAACTATGGCGTTTAAGGAAAAAGAACTAAAAAAATCCTTGTCCACCTGCCATCTAGAGTTATTTTTCTGGGTGGCAATTTTATTAAATCTTGTTTAAAAATGTGGTGCAGTCACAAAAAAATGATGCTAAGAAAACTTCATATGGTGCGTGCCTTATATGTTGTTTTAATCGTACATTCGCACTGAATGAGTTGATTCAATTTTGATTACATCTACATTAATGATTGATTAAAACTACCTCAATGATATTCCTTACGTTAAATACAATTGAACATACGCCATTCCCGTGACTGTTATATGCTAATGCATATATAAATTCAAGTACAATTCGTACAATATTAGAACACGAACGTTTATAATTTTACAAGGTAAATAATCATTGCTTGCATCATAAAACAACGCATGATAACATATAAATTTGTGTGTACTACAGTATTGTGTGTGTGTATTTGTGTGTGTCTGTGTGTGTGTGCGTGCGTGTGTGTGGGTGTGTGTGCGTGTGCGTGTGCGTGTGCGTGTGCGTGTGCGTGTGAGCGTGCGAGCGTGCGAGCTTGCGTGATTGCGTGATTGCGTGTGTCATGCAGCAGTATATTTCATGCAAGCACAACAGAAACACTTGCCGATTCCGTAACGTACACACACACACACACTACTGCTTAGCGGGGTATATACACATATTGAGCACGCTGTATTTATACAAATGTATGCCCAACCTTGGTTTCCACGCGCTCCCACAATCAGTGTTTACTGGTTTCCATGTCTACTCCGCTGTATATACACGTTTCTCAAACTGATTTTTGTAAACACAAGTTATAACTGGTCCACTTACGCCCAGTCCTCTGGAGGTATTTCGATCTCCTACAACCACCAACTTCCAGTCCTTGAGTTTACTGAGAGCTGCGAGAGCATTGGTTGGGTGGTTTACGGTTGTCACCACAATCCAATTGCTATTGCTACCGACTTCGAGATGCTGTTTAGCAGCACCGAGTCCCTGCACAACAACGACGGTTGCAAGGCAGATGTTGCAGATATTGGATTACATCTGTCAACGTGCAATGGATCCTCACTGTTATTGTTAAGGCCCCCGTCGGGAATGGGGACGGTGACCTAAATGGCGAGGTGACCGTACTAGCGAGGCTAGGTTTCTTATACTTTATTGTTACATAAATGATGTGGGTCTATCCGAGGGTGACCCTAATTGCGAGGAGGCTGTATCAATGAGTGGCCTGCTGAGAGAGGTTCAACTGTACACATTTTCGGGCTAATTGTGTACACACTTTGTTTTTCTATTTCTCATATACAAGCTTTCTTATTAATGAACAGCTCAGTGGGCAACTGGTGTTTTAACAAATACAATTTCAGGTAATTTTCACTATGCACACTCTGAGACTACTGTTTCATACATATATATGCTCTAAGGATGCTTTTTTCAGTCTCGGTTTACCTTTCAACATAATTATGCACTTTCAATTTACCTTCCAAAACAAAACAGTCAGCTGAATTTTCGACGTACAAACGATCATGTCACTGTCAGCATGTTGCTGTCATGTTCACTTATTTTTTCAACAGACAACGTTTGCAGTTACGGACTACTTGTAAATACAGTAGATGCATAAAGCGCACCCACATCTTAGTTTGAATGGTATATCACGTTTAACTGGTACATCTGATCATGATAATTACAATACGAGAGCAGTGTGGAGAAGTAAAGCACAATGGTATGTAGAAAAAACAAACGTTTGATGAGCATGTGTGTATAAAGGGCAAGTGTGTATAAAGAGAAAGTGTGTATAGAGGGCAAGTGTGTATAAAGAGAAAGTGTGTATAAAGGGCAAGTATGTATAAAGAGAAAGTATGTATAAAGAGAAAGTGTGTATAAAGAGAACGTGTGTATAAAGAGAAAGTGTGTATAAAGGGCAAGTATGTATAAAGAGAAAGTGTGTATAAAGGGCAAGTGTGTATAAAGAGAAAGTGTGTATAAAGGGCAAGTGTGTATAAAGAGAAAGTGTGTATAAAGGGCAAGTGTGTATAAAGAGAAAGTGTGTATAAAGAGAAAGTGTGTATAAAGGGCAAGTGTGTATAAAGAGAAAGTGTGTATAAAGAGAAAGTGTTTATAAAGGGCAAGTGTGCATAAAGAGAAAGTGTGTATAAAGAGAAAGTGTGTATAAAGAGAAAGTGTGTATAAAGAGAACGTGTGTATAAAGAGAAAGTGTGTATAAAGGGCAAGTATGTATAAAGAGAAAGTGTGTATAAAGGGCAAGTGTGTATAAAGAGAAAGTGTGTATAAAGGGCAAGTGTGTATAAAGAGAAAGTGTGTATAAAGGGCAAGTGTGTATAAAGAGAAAGTGTGTATAAAGAGAAAGTGTGTATAAAGGGCAAGTGTGTATAAAGAGAAAGTGTGTATAAAGAGAAAGTGTTTATAAAGGGCAAGTGTGCATAAAGAGAAAGTGTGTATAAAGAGAAAGTGTGTATAAAGAGAAAGTGTGTATAAAGAGAACGTGTGTATAAAGAGAAAGTGTGTATAAAGGGCAAGTATGTATAAAGAGAAAGTGTGTATAAAGGGCAAGTGTGTATAAAGAGAAAGTGTGTATAAAGGGCAAGTGTGTATAAAGAGAAAGTGTGTATAAAGGGCAAGTGTGTATAAAGAGAAAGTGTGTATAAAGAGAAAGTGTGTATAAAGGGCAAGTGTGTATAAAGAGAAAGTGTGTATAAAGAGAAAGTGTTTATAAAGGGCAAGTGTGCATAAAGAGAAAGTGTGTATAAAGAGAAAGTGTGTATAAAGGGCAAGTGTGTATAAAGAGAAAGTGTGTATAAAGGGCAAATGTGTATAAAGGGCAAGTGTGTATAAAGAGAAAATTTGTATAAAGAGAAAGTGTGTATCAATGACAAATGTGTATAAAGGGCAAGTGTGTATAAAGAGAAAGTGTGTATAAAGAGAAAGGGTGTATAAAGGGCAAAGGTGTATAAAGGGCAAGTGTGTATAATGGGCAAGTGTATATAAAGGGCAAATGTGTATAAAGAGAAAGCGTGTATAAAGGGCAAGTGTGTATAAAGGGCAAGTGTGTATAAAGGGCAAGTGTGCGTATAAAGGACAAGTGGGTATAAAGGACAAGTGTGTTTATGTACATCATAGTATGATAGAGTGTTAAGATAGAATATCGAATTACAACACAATGGTAGTTAAGATAGGTTGGTAGACATGATATTGTAATAACGTTTTAAGAGAAGATATCAAATTACGGCACAATGATAGTTAAGATAGGTTGGGAACAATCTGAGTCTGACAGTCCGCATACAGAGAATGATGTGAGAGAGTATTTATAAAGATAGCATGGAAATGGAAAGGGAGGGAGAATGAGAAGCGGAAGATCAAAATTATAATGATGATTAAGAGATACCTGGAAAGGACAAAGGTGGGAGACAGTAGAACAGATAGACTGATGTGGTTCTCACGACGTAGTAAATAGGAAGCATGCGGGACGTGACAGAATGCGTGACAAATAATACATTTATATTTGCAATCATGCGCAATTAACATATTCCTATGTTCTGCGTTTTAAAAACGAGTATTGCATGTTAAATTCACCACAATCTGCCTTTTGATGGTGGCGACGGTAATAAGTAGACAAAATATCAGACAGTAGACGCACAGTTGCTTTATTCCTACTGTTTTCGGTTTCTAAAATAGCACTTCACAGACCCTCATTTTCGAATTTCTTTCTCTGTTAGTGTTACCCTGCGAAAATGAATGTAACTACGTTAGTATGTTGCAATGCAGGCTGTTAGCAAACAATAAGCGAATGAGAAGTCCGACTAGTGTTCCACGCATGCTCATGCTCATTTTAGTAGAAACAGGTTGCTGTCCAGTTCGTCTCGCCTGTTCATCTTGTTTGTGACACAGTTCGTATCGCTTGAGTGGCGATGCCTTACAACGCCAAGTCTTGAGTGAAGAACATGTGGTAACACCAAAGCACAGGTGTCATGGTTGGACGGTGAAATATAAACTGTTCAAATTTATGTTTTATATATTACACGATTGGGTGATATAAAATGGGTCAAGCGAAAAACAACAACCTAAAATGAAGCAAATACCGGTGTTTTGGACGCCACGCTGTTAGTTTGATATTCACTTAACGATGAACAAGTGTTACCAGAATTGAAAATAACGTCGTCTTCTCTCACATATTAGATGACAAAAGAGATGACAGGAATTCCCACATCTGCAATATCACCACACCGCTCAACACAAAAGAAGACCGCATCGCACAACTGCAGCTAAATGGGGTCAAGTTCACTAGACCAACCAGAGCAAATATCAAGACTTTACATCATATAATCCATAGACTGGGATGCAATTATAGCTGTCGCATAGAGGACGTAACCACAACTGTCAACACCTGGATCTCTAGGATGTTACCGTACACAGTGCAACATGTTTAATATTACATGTTAAAGGTCTGCAAAAACAAACATAATCAACAGATTTGGAAATAATATTGCATTATTCTATTTCAATATAAAATCTTATCATAATGTAGTTCATGTTCAAATGGGCACGAGTACACACATAAGCATCAACACCAAAATAAATCCTTGTGCCTTGTGGTTTGGAATCGGTGTCACGTGAATCAGTGCGTGAATCAGTTCGTGAATCAGTGCGTGAATCAGTGCGAGATTAGTCAGTTTATTAAAACAGACTAAGTCTAAGAGCGTTAAGCACGCAGCATTTCAGTGACACGAATTTGGACCTATCACGAATATTCCGGTCGTGGGAATACTTCATCATCAAATTCGTCTGTAACATATCTATGTAATACATCTCGATCACGTATTCCGTCAAATTTCTGAAAACAAACAAATCGAACCAAATCTCTTTGTGGCCAGAGCCGATAGCGTGAATCAGTGCGAAGTGTATTAAAATTGGCTAAGAGCGTTATTAACCGTTAAAACACGAGAATTAAATGACACGATTTTTGATCTGTCACGAATTTTCTGGTCATTAGTATATAAATAATTTAAGCTACTGTTACAAAAATACACCGACGAAATCCAAATATCATAAAAGACGCCTGCTTAAAAAATCGTCCATCCTGTCTGCGCTGTATATATATCGCTGGAACATGTCATGTGAGTTAGGACAAGATCAGGCAGTGTGTTCAAATAGGCCAAAGTCGTTAGTCCATAACATGTCAGTGTCAATGACATAATTTTGGGGTGGGACGAATTTTCCGGTCGTGAATAAAAATGAATCGCATATACGAGTGAATCGGGTAGAAAATCACACGATACGATTTGATCTAATACGTTGTAATCGAATGGTTTCATCAGAGAAAATCGTACCTTATCTTTGGCTTTAGTTCAAAACTCCTCAAGCTGCTTAAAAAGCTGCACGATTTCGTCGCGTCAAAAATAAGAGTACGCGTTGCAAGCGGCCATATTGTGACGTAATCGTCTAGAGTACGATGTACCAAACACGAGCGGAGCGCGGCTAGTGGAAGCGGGGAGTGTAGCGGTAGCACATCCGCCTGACATTCCAGCCATCTGAGTTCGAAACCCGGACCGGTCAGGCATGTATATTTGATGTAAAAACTTAGCTCTCAACATTGGGGACAGTGTATCTGAAAACGTTCTGAAAAAGGCTGACTATTTGAATGAGACCTCATAAGACCATTACATTGTAACGACAATAATACAGACTATCAGTTAATAGAACGTCGTCAAGCGCTGGAAACAACTAGAGTCTAGAGCGCTCGAGTCGTTCGTGCAATGTGTATACTATACCATTATACTTTTATAGGTATTATAATAGAAGAGTGCGCATCATTTGTTGGCGTTTGCAATGACCGTTCGCCCTTCAACATCTGTGTCGTTACAATGCGACGCCAAATCCAACTCGACGAACACAACCATATGCATAAAAACATAACCTGGGAAGGGATGATGTTAATGGCAATGTCAAATGTAACATAATACATTAATAATGGATAGCTCTTATACATGCTTGAAGATATATTGCCCGCAATATTCTGTTTAGCAAACCCAAAACATTGTTCGAGATTCAATATTTGTTTAACACTACACTTTTGGGGGTGAGGAATAAAACCAATTGTACTTAGATTTTAGAGCAATTATTTTGAATTGCATAACAAATTCAGAATTATCATATATTTCTTCATTCTGCAGGGTTTGCTGACTACATTGGCTTCATACACAACAATAATTTATATAAACAACCATTAAGACCATCATGCGGGAATTTTAATAGCTATCATGTCACAATCAAGCAGTGTCTGTTATTTTGGAGATACCTTTTGTTATCTCACTTTCGAAGGGATAAACACAACGGGGTTTTGATCACAACAATAGGTTTGTTTGTGCAATTTTTTAAACATATCACATTAACGGAGCAGCTCAAGATCTCAACATTTTAAAGGTAACATTTAGTGCAGACCAAATTATGCACATCGGTCACTTTTATTCGTTTTCAACTAGTTAAAGGCCAGCTGAAATAGTACGCGTTGGAATTACACTGAAGTGCATCTTTTGCATTAAATATTCCACAAACAAATCAATGGCGAAAATAGGAGTCAGAAACAACATGGTAAAGTGGTAAAAATGGGGAATCAGACCCAGGTATCAGGCAAAGTATACTGGCTTTGTTGTTTGCTACGTAGCAGTTTAAGGTATCTCCTGCTTGAGTCGTTCTATACATGTCAAGAAGATAGTTATCGTCCTCGTCGTAGCATGCAGAACTATTACTGGTTGTTATAAATAAATAGACGTTTAATGAAACTGCAGAGAGGATCGTCAAAGATGGGAACATTTCACATCACTGGCGCCGGAACGAAATTAATATTTGGTGGACTAAGACGGAGCTTCAGTATATCTCCCCTGACGGATCGGAAGAGGGGAGGTTGCTGTTAAATAATTTTCACGGCGACGTTCAACATGTTTGAAACAAAAACCTCCAATTGTATCACATAAAAACACACCTTGATTTGCATTTTCTCGAGGCTCGCCAAATAAACCACATTGAGTCTCTCTAAAAATCTCGATTTGCGACCTCCCTGAAATCCTCCAAAACCTCTATATGCAGGCCTCCGAGGCTCGCCAAAAAAATCTTGAGGCTCTCCAAAAACCTCCATTTGAACCCTTACCTTTCCGGCTCTTACTAAAAACGCCTTCAGGTTCACCAAAACATAAAATTGCACCACCTTCCCTAATAGTGCGGGTTAACCCTATCTACAACCCCACCAATGACATCTTCCCAAAAAGAATATCCAGCCCCTCACCGCTTCCAGCGCCTACGAATGTAATGTATATAATATCTTCAATCAGAGCAGAGTTGAGCAGCAAGAATTAACACTTACTTAGGAGCGTTTAGCGGAAACTTGTCACGTTTAGATTCACCACCTGAGGATCTTGATCACGCATTGATGTCATGTGAAGTGGCTCAGATTTTGAAACGCTCCAAAATAAGTATTAATTCTTGCTGGCCATTCAAATATTGTAGCCATGAACAATATTTTCCATATCAGAGCACCGTTGTTGTCTTTCATTCTCATTTGTGATTGGTCACATTACTTTAGGGCGACCCACTGTCTGCATTAATTTAAGGCAGTCAGACATTGGCTATCTCTGTTTTGTTTCTCAACACATACACAATCACCTTCAATCTGTTCACCTTCTACGCCATTCGATGACACTTCTCCAATGGTATCAACACGGGCTAAGTACAACATGCTTGTGGTCCTAACAAGCAACGCAATTACAGGGATGGTTAGATGACAATGTGAATCACAGGCAGGAGACACCGGCGACCATCTTGTAAACAATTGTCGCCATGTTGGTTTTAAAGGTGAATAATTGATTGAATTTAAAGATTGGCGCAATGGAACATCCGTATAAAATTCCATGTTTGAATCATCATTTGAACGACAATTATGTTACCAGCTCAAATAGAACGGAGTAAACACTAAAGCTGAGAGGCCGATTTCAATTTCCAAATGGGAGCCAGTACAGCATGTGTATTTACACAGTATCATCTATTTCTGTTCAGGTTTCTGCAAGCACGCTGTATCAGCTTATACGCCACTCACTCCGTCACGGGCCGTTGGTTTGACACTGCTTTAGTCGTCCACTCTCCCGGACAAGATAATGCAAACCACACCACAGAACGTAATCGTTGTCCCGAGGCACGACGGGTCGATTTACCCTAACTACTCGAAGAAAGCATCAACAATTCTGGGCGTTTTCAACTTGGTTAATGTCTTTGCCTTGTTTATCATCAACATCGTAGGAATTGTAATGACGCAAAACTACGTCGACTCAGTGAAGGGGTACAACGGCATGAAGTTCATCGGGACCATGGTGTCTACCCTTATCGGCTGCGCTCTCGTAAGCACGTAGAAAAAGTTGTTTTTATAGATAGTTCAAAATAGCTATTAAGTTGAAGGACTTATTTGAATAAATTTTCTTCAGTTCACATAGATAATGTTTAACTATTACTAAGAAAAACGGTACGGACTGAGAACGGAGAAACCATATCGACCAGTATCGGAACGGTAGTTCCCACAATCCGCTACATTCCAAACTGGTCGTATATACATATATATATATAAATATATAATATTATATGTACGTATGTAGGTCTACGTATGTACGTATGTATACATCTATGATGTATGTTGCAGTGCTTGCCAGCCGGCATTTGTGCAATTGTTGCTGGCGTCAAGGGCAATAAAGGCCCGGTGAGTGGATTGTTCAGTGGCGAGTTTGTTTTGGTGTCACAATTTGTAGTTGTTAAGCCAAATAAAAATTTTAAGAAAATCACTATACATGCTTTTCGCTAGTTACAAATGTCCAGTTATATGATTTCTGGTTACCATGAGGTGATCCGGCAATAAAATTTGCCCTTTTTCGAACTTTATAACTGTTGTCATGTGTTGGTATTGTTGCATCAAACAAGCTGCGGCTCTCTAGTATGATGCACACATGCAAAGTTCAAATTTTATAGAATGATCTTTATGTAGAAGCTAGGGAGTAACCTGTCGAGCGAATGGACAAAAGCATGCTGGAAAATACAGCTGGCTCGGTCACTTCGATTTCTCCGCCAGCAAAGACAGTCCATGTCTACGAGAGAAGAAATTTCAAACCTCCGCCTCCTCTCCGCCTCCTCTTCAAACAAGTCATATTAATAGTTCGTATTCATGTTGATACGTTTTTTGTACAACTGTGTTTAAATGATTTATGATGCCTGTCATATGGCGTGCCAATCATACCAGATTAGTGAGGTGCTACATCGCTTTTATTGAACTGTATTTCGGCGTTGTTGTGGTCACTGGTTTTAAGTAGTCTTCTTAAGACAAGACTACTTATGTGATCGCTCAGTGGCGACACCGCTGTGAACTTTTACATGTGGTCACTGATATTAAGTAGTTTTTATCTTATTAATATTTTATCGCTAGATGCGATACCGCTGTGAACATTTATCATGGTATGGGCGGTTGGCCCCCCACCTTTGATGCATGTAAACAACAATATTTGTAATGCTACATTTAATTCATATGTTGTTATTATAATGCATAGATCCAGTTACATGATGTCTGCTTACCATGAGATGATCCGGCAATAAAATGTGCCCTTTTTCGAACTTTACAACTATTGTCATGTGTCGGTATTGTTGCATCAAACAAGCTGCGGCCACACATAGATATACAGTTAATTCGCTCTCTAGTATGATATATATATATATATATACTTATATATAATTGTGTTTGTGATAACAATGTCACAATAACCGTGTATGTTCTTCTTTTGTATCCCTGTATCTCCTTCTAAATGAAGTATGACGTGGTGCTATCAAGTGGTATTTTAAGTATATGAGTGGAAAATTGAACGACATTACTATCGGTGTAGTCACCGTTTATGTTTTACACGAACTTGAAAATTAGGGAATATTATATTTATATTTGAAAAATACTCAATCATCACAAGGGATTGCACATGGAAGAGGTAATTTGCTTAAGCTACTAGATACAGTTTACCCACGTTTACTTTTATTGATTATAACATTCAATAACATCGTCATCTTCATCTAAATCATCTTGCTCGACACACAAGTGTGGGTTTCAACAGTTTTTTTTCTCCAAACGTGCACAATTCTATACAACACAAACTGCTCTGACTGCATACTTAATAATTGTCTGTGTAGCGACTTCGTCTACAGCATAACACATATATTTCTAATGATAAGACGTTTGCAAATAGCACAATTTCAAGAATGAATCTTATTTGACCTTCGATTCACGCTGAATGCACCATTTGGTAGCTCTTTAACAGGCCTCATTGCGAAGAGGATGTCCACAGTTCTATGTGTTATTGTAAGTGATAACCTCCATTGTGGTATATGCTGTTGTACGTGTTATCCTTCACTGTGGTACGAGTTGTTGTAAGTGATAACCTCCATTGTGGTATATGCTGTTGTACGTGTTATCCTTCACTGTGGTACGAGTTGTTGTAAATGATAACCTCCATTGTGGTATATGCTGTTGTACGTGTTATCCTTCACTGTGGTACGAGTTGTTGTAAGTGATAACCTCCATTTTTGTATATGCTGTTGTACGTGTTATCCTTCACTGTGGTACGGGTTGTTGTACGTAATAACCTCCATTGTGGTATATGCTGTTTTACGTGTTATCCTTCACTGTGGTACGAGTTGTTGTAAGTGATAACCTTCGTTGTGTTATGTGTTGTTGTACGTGTTATCCTTCACTGTGGTATAAGTTGTTGTAAGTGATAACCTCCATTGTGATATATGCTGTTGTACGTGTTATCCTTCACTGTGGTATAAGTTGTTGTAAGTGATAACCTCCATTGTGGTATATCCTGTTGTACGTGTTATCCTTCACTGTAGTATATGTTGTTGTAAGTAATAACCTCCATTGTGGTATATGCTGTTGTACGTGTTATCCTTCACTGTGGTATAAGTTGTTGTACGTAATAACCTCCATTGTGGTATATGCTGTTTTACGTGTTATCCTTCACTGTGGTATAAGTTGTTGTAAGTAATAACCTCCATTGTGGTATATGCTGTTGTACGTGTTATCCTTCACTGTGGTACGAGTTGTTGTAAATGATAACCTCCATTGTGGTATATGCTGTTGTACGTGTTATCCTTCACTGTGGTACGCGTTGTTGTAAGTGATAACCTTCGTTGTGTTATGTGTTGTTGTACGTGTTATCCTTCACTGTGGTATAAGTTGTTGTAAGTGATAACCTCCATTGTGGAATATGCTGTTGTACATGTTATCCTTCACTGTGGTATAAGTTGTTGTAAGTGATAACCTCCATTGTGGTATATGCTGTTGTACGTGTTATCCTTCACTGTGGTATATGTTGTTGTAAGTAATAACCTCCATTGTGGTATATGCTGTTGTACGTGTTATCCTTCACTGTGGTATAAGTTGTTGTACGTAATAACCTCCATTGTGGTATATGCTGTTTTACGTGTTATCCTTCACTGTGGTATAAGTTGTTGTAAGTAATAACCTCCATTGTGGTATATGCTGTTGTACGTGTTATCCTTCACTGTGGTACGAGTTGTTGTAAATGATAACCTCCATTGTGGTATATGCTGTTGTACGTGTTATCCTTCACTGTGGTACGAGTTGTTGTAAGTGATAACCTTCGTTGTGTTATGTGTTGTTGTACGTGTTATCCTTCACTGTGGTATACGTTGTTGTAAGTGATAACCTCCATTGTGGTATATGCTGTTGTACATGTTATCCTTCACTGTGGTATAAGTTGTTGTAAGTGATAACCTCCATTGTGGTATATGCTGTTGTACGTGTTATCCTTCACTGTGGTATATGTTGTTGTAAGTAATAACCTCCATTGTGGTATATGCTGGTGTACGTGTTATCCTTCACTGTGGTATAAGTTGTTGTACGTAATAACCTCCATTGTGGTATATGCTGTTTTACGTGTTATCCTTCACTGTGGTATAAGTTGTTGTAAGTAATAACCTCCATTGTGGTATATGCTGTTGTACGTGTTATCCTTCACTGTGGTATATGTTGTTGTAAGTAATAACCTCAATTGTGGTATATGCTGTTGTACGTGTTATCCTTCACTGTGGTATATGTTGTTGTAAGTAATAACCTCCATTGTGGTATAAGCTGTTGTACGTGTTATCATTCACTGTGGGATAAGTTGTTGTAAGTAATAACCTCCATTGTGGTATATGCTGTTGTACGTGTTATCCTTCACTGTGGTATAAGTTGTTGTAAGTAATAACCTCCATTGTGGTATATGCTGTTGTACGTGTTATCATTCACTGTGGGATAAGTTGTTGTAAGTTACAACCTTCATTGTGGTATATGCTGTACACACGTTTGCCTCCTTTGCGTATGCTGTGTGTTGTTGTAGGGTTTAACTATCTTTGTGGTTTAACTTTTTTAGGTCATCGCATCCATGGTGCTTAATACCATCGTTGCTATTAATGCGGTCATCAGCATTGTCCGTTATGTGGCTGTCATTCCTAAATTGCACACAGCTTTGGCTGCAGCTGATAAGAGCAGCAAGTCCCTTTACAATCCATACACCAGAACGGCCTTGCATCACTTCGTGAGTAAATTCGTTTACATTGATCTTTGCTGTGTGTGTAGACGTTTGTACACATAAGTGCAGCGTATATGCGTATATATTCACAGTTTGATTGGTTATCATGCGTATGGATCCATGCATATTTTATTCATTTATTGTCCTCTTTAAAAAATAGTACTTTCTTATATCCAACCTATAGTGTTCTTTAACTAATGCTGAATTGTGCCCTCTAATTATACTGCTTTCTTTGATATTAAATAAAATACCCTGATCACTATTATACACTTCCATTTTGTCTCCTCCAAGTCTCCTAGTATATAATATTATCAACCCACATTCCATCAGAAGGCTTTCGTAACTAAAACGTTTCCGTTCAGGAATCATCTTGGAAACTCTTCATTGAACTCTTTCTAGCTTATCTATAGGGTAGGGTAGGGAGATTGGCCCACGTGAGGCGATAAGCCTACCCCACTTTTGTCCCGTCTGACACATGCACGCGACTACCTCTACTCCCGATTAACGTGCCGCCACGTTCCCGTCACACGAAAACGGCGGAACGTTACTTACACGGTAAGTGAAAAAATTACGTTTTTCTGGTTTTTGTTGTTTTGGTGTAAAATATGAATACACATTTGTGACGATAAACTTGTTGTATATAAACCTGCGAATGTGAAAATAGGCACACGTCACGTAATATGCCAAGTAAACACATTACTAAAGAGAAATACGGGCTACCACGTTGTCGTTTCAGTGGCGCCCTGTTGCAAAAAAGTGCTAAAGGGGTAATAAGTCTACTCTAACATGGGGCAATAGGCCTAGGTAGGCATATCACCCCATCAGTTTGGGGAAGTTGCCCGATGTGTCGCAACTAATTTCTAAATGTATGATGATCATGATGTAAAGTATCACCTATTATTGGACTATGAAATATCATTTACTATTATTAACTTCAGTAGTCTATACATTTGCGTGTAAGTATCGTAACATCTTAGTATTGTGTCTGTATTCTTCTTCCATTGGTGACAGTTTATATTGAATAGGGTGCCACATTTGTTAATAAACCTGGTTGGCATAACGTCAATCAGAGTATTTGTTTAGTTTCATGTGTTGACATATAATACATCGTCAAAAATGACAAGGCGCACGAAATTGAGCAAAACAAAATATATGACACATAAACCCTATACCCAAGAGTTTTTTGTATTTATTTTCAGAAGAAATGATTGTCCGACTCTACAAAAGAAAAGTAGAGGTCCGAACGTCATATGGTGACGAGGCACTGGGCGGGGCCTTGACACGAGTAAGCCAGGGGGTGCCTTTTATACGTGTAAGCAAGCATCTGGGAATTCAAGCGCGCACGATTCTTCGGCACAGAGACAAAAAGTGAAGAATCCAGTCACATAATCGTGATGGAACCACAGTCACAAGACCTTAGCAGCCGTTGAGTACGCCAGGCCCAATGGAATCGACATCGTGACGTTGCCACCTCACTGCACGCACAAAATGCAGCCTCTAGACAGGACATGTTTCAAGTCATTGAAAAATGCGTACGCTGCGGCATCAGACGCGTGGATCTTCGGCACTGCCTAGGTACGCACATCTTCCCCAAGCAAGGCCATCAACGGATTTTAATCATATGGGCTATGGCCTTTTGATGACAGCATCTTTGGAGATGAGGAGTTCGCGGCCGCAGAGGTCACCGAGGAAGCCCTCCCCGCTGATGTGGGTCAGGCCAACATGCGTGCCGATGTACATACGGTTGACGATCAACCTGCACCTGATGACGCACCGACTGCTGCCACGTTGTCCAGATAGCGACTGTTGCCCTGTTGCCAATTGCATTTCGAGCGCGTAATGCCGCATTCTTGGTGCCGGATGTTGGCCCAGCGCCTACTGCTTCCCCGGTACCGAGTGTTGGCCCAGCGCCCACTGCTTCCCCGGTACCGAGTGTTGGCCCAGCGTCTACTGCTTCCCCGGTACCGAGTGTTGGCCCAGCGCCTACTGCTTACCCGGTACCGAGTGTTGGCCCAGCGCCCACTGCTTCCCCGGTATCGAGTGTTGGCCCAGCGCTCACTGCTTCCCCGGTTCCGAGTGTTGGCCCAGCGCCTACTGCTTTCCCGGTAACGAGTGCTGTTGCGGGACCTTCTGGTTTACAAAGCTGCAACCGCACGACGGTGGGACAAGTCATCAAAAAACGCCACCAACTTCAGAACATCGCAAGACCCAGATCAAAGCTGAGTCAGCTGAGTGTATCACATCGTCGCCATTCAAACAACATCGCCAAACCTAGTTGGACAAGCAGAGGACGACGATGGCTAAGAAGAGTAAGTCTAGGGGGAAGCGACAATCGAAGCTGAACAAGCAACGAGAATCAGACAGCAGTGATGACGAAGAAAGGCCTTGCTTGGTGCATGTGGCGAGACCTTTGCGACGAGCAGGCCGCGCGAGAAGTGGATGCAATGCCAACAGTGCAAGAAGTGGGTGGACGAAGTATGCACGCCGGGGGAGAGAGGGTTCATATGTCCCAACTGCGACTCTGACGACGACTAGTCGCGCTTATGGAATCACAACGACGATGTTTAGTTGTTTAAGAGTGAGTTCACATGTCTACTATGAATCATCAACGTCATGAATGACTGAAATTGTGTTTTGTTAATTACATTTTAGCTTTTCTGGACGTTTCACACCTGTTACGTAAACATTGATTGACTAATAATGGTACACATTTAATTGTGAATTAATATTGATTGGACATTCTATTCAGGACCTAGCACGTCGTTATAAGTTTATTTACGAAGGACTATATTGTGATGAATAATGGTATTGGCTATTACTAGGAGACAATACTAGGCCCCTATAACTATTTAATTACGAATGGAGATTGATTGGACACCCTTTTCAAGGTATGTCAGGACACCCTTTTCAAGGTATGTCACATCGTTGTCAGTGTATTTACGAAGGAACATGGTGTGGTGAAATGATAATAGTACTAGATAATACAACATATTAATTGTTGAATAATATTGATTTGACATTCACTTGCATGTAATTAATTTAGCATGGGGCAATAGGCCCACTTGTAGGTTATTGGCCCCGTTCACTGGGCGTATTGCCTCACCAAGCCGGGCAATGCGCCTACCAGAACATGTTTTGTTTTTAGCACATAACTTTTTTATTACTTTTAGTGGACTGCTCCATAACACATATGTAATTGGGAACCTATACAGGTTTCTGTCGAATAAAATGTGCATGCGAATAAATGTTTATTTTACCAGTTATGTCGTTTTGCGCTTAAGATATGCTAATCCCCCTACTCTCTTTCTTGTGATATGACCTCCATGTTGGTATGCAATATTCCAGATGAGGCCTAACTGTTGCTTTGTAAAGTGGTACAATATATTTAGTAAGCATTGAGTTTGTGAATCAATTTATTATTCGCGTCTTTGATATGGGTGCCCTTGCAGTGTTAGCGGGGTGATGAATTTATGTGACAAGAACGTTAAGTGGCGAACAAGCCTGGTACGCCTGAGGCGCCACAGCGCGGATGTTGGTTCATGTAAACGCATGTGGCGCGTTCGCCCGGTTCTTCAGAAACCTCGGATACACCGAGTTTACCGGTATCGCGTGATTTCCCTTGCATTTTGCAAACCGACCATTTATGTCTTAGTTCGAACTGGTGGTCTCTTGCCGACTGACGAGTGACACAGTGGGTGCTTACAACGTGTTTTACTACATTCCAAAGTGGTGAAATAGAAGGTGCAAGAGTGCGAGTTACAATGCCGCCGTAGAGTAGGGCGATTATAGACCAGCCGCGTCGAATGTGTGTGTGTGTGTGTGTGTGTGTGTGTGTGTGTGTGTGTGTGTGTGTGTGTGTGTGTGTGTGTGTGTGTGTGTGTGTGTGTGTGTGTGTGTGTGTGTGTGTGTGCTTGTGTGTTTGTGCGTGCGTGCGTGGGTACGTGCGTGCGTGTGTGTACGTGAGTGTGTGCGTGCGTGTGTGTATGTGTGTGTTTGTTTGTGTGCGTATGTGTGTGTACGATTGTGTGTGCATAGGCGGACCCAGAGGGGCCCGTGGGGCACGTAGACCATAGGAATTTGGCATGCCCCTAGACATTTATGAATGGGCTCATGTGGCCGTTCCTCCCTATACCATTGAAAATGTGCCCCGTGCGCCCGTTAATATTACAATAAGCTGACATTACGACGACGACCCCCCCCCCCCCGCCCCCCTCCCGACTTCCTAATATTCTACACCATTTAGTTCGGCCGCCAGTAGAGGTGTTGTGCCCCCTAGACTTCCCTCTCTGGATCCGCCCCTGGTGTGCGTGCGTGTGTGCATGCGTATACGTGTGTCTATGTATACTGTACACTTGTGTTTGTGATTGTAGTTGATGGCCATGCTCATCATCTTTTACCTGACGTTCTTTGTGCTTCTGGCTGAAACCATCGTTACCATCTGGACATCTGCCATCGGGTATAAAGTCACTTTCTACGGAAGAACCAATCCGGTAATTACACATTCGTTCGACTAATTGTTTTTATTCTCATAAATATTATGTTTGTTGGGGTGTTCATCAATGCAGTGTCAAAATTGCCTCTAGTTTGGTGTTTAAACATTTCACTTGCGTTGGCTTACATATTGTTGTTATCTTACCTGATATGTATATAAATATATGTGTGTGTGTGCGTGCGTACGTGCGTGTGTGTGAGTGTGTATGTGTGTGTGTGTGTGTGTGTGTGTGTGTGTGTGTGTGTGTGTGTGTGTGTGTGTGTGTGTGTGTGTGTGTGTGTGTGTGTGTGTGTGTGTATATGTACATATATATATATATATATGATCTCAGACATTTTAGCAGTACCAATGACCAATAAATGTTTAATGTGTTCAGGAAACAATAAATGTGTCACCAATATCCCTCGTATTTTTTGAATGAATATTTCAATATTTGAGAACACGCGACGTAAATAGTCATACCCGCCGTCGTGTATTGCTCGTAATACTTTGTGATGATTCTAAAACAGAATATGAGCGAAACCACACATTGTTATTCATAATTTGTCTGGGTTTTGTTTCACTATGGAAGAAAGTATTCAATTTCTTCAACAAAAAACGAATCTTTCAATGGCGCTATAGTGGCAATTACACTATTCCTTCCCCTATATTGTAGACGTTTAAGGCAATCATTAAAACATGGAATGTTAGTCATTTTACCATGTTCATCCGCCATTTTGTAAGCTAGACGGACTTTGTTGGTAGCAATAAGTAAAGTGATGGACACATTCATTGTGATCGCAGGTTAGCCAGCCTGTAATGATGATGACGACCGGTGCTCCAGTCGTGGTTCCAATGCACGGGCAGCAGGCGCAGCCATACTCCAATGTGGTCTCAGGGGGTGACGGTCAGCAGGGTGCGCACCCACAAAACAAGGATCGTGACCCATGGTGGCTGGACAACCACTGAAATAATAGTGACGACGCCCAAGCGTTGATTTTACGTAAGACATACTTATTCCTTGTTGAACCTACTGGCACAATTTTTTTATTAATTTTTTTATGTATGAGCGAATTGAATAACCATCGAATTTATATATCGCTCAGTGAATAACTCCAAGTTTTATTATTAATGTTGTTGTTGTTATTATTATTATTATTATTAGTAGTAGTAGTAGTAGTAGTATAAGTACAAGTACAAGTATGAGTATAAGTATTAGAAGTACTTATAATAGTAGTATTAGTAGTATTACTAGTATCAGTATTATCATAAGGCAGAAACGAGATATCCCCAGTTCTTTAGTTGTGCAATTTGTTTATCTGCCTGGCACCATCTTTGGTGCAGTTTGTCTAGTATCTCTCTATATTTCTTCCGTAGTATTTTAATAATGTGACAGTATATTGTGGTCGATGGTATCGCTTTTGATAGGTTATGATAGATATTCATAGCCGTTTTTAAATGATCAATTTCTTGTGTAATTGGATCTATTATTTCCAGGGTTCCCAGTTCTGTGGAATATTTTTTAAAACCCATATTTTCTATTGTAGTGTACCTTTTTGGACTGGAGATATTCGTGTATTTGATGAAACATAGTTTTTTTTAAATAGCTGGTAGGATAGAAATTGGGCGATAATTATCAAAATTATCAAAAATAGAGTCATGCTCTTTTTTAAAAGAGGAACAACTTTGGCTATTTTTATTTTGTTTGGAAATATACAAGTCATTATTGATTGATTGATTGATCATTAAAGTGACCGATTCACATATTTCGTTTTCATAGCTTTTATTAATTTTGTTGATGTACTATCTTTCCTACAGCTGGACTTTGAATTTAAGCGATCAATTACAATTCTTGTAGTGTCCACTGTCCACATCTATTGTTTTAAAATTGAAAGCGTATTTTTGTAGTTGGATTGGTTATATAATCTTTGTAAGATTTGTTTTCAGTGTTACTTATTTGAGATGCAAGAAAAACGAAAACGAAAACGAGTTAAATTGATTGGATATGATTGGTTTATTATATATAATATTTCCATTAATTTTACAAGAATCGGGGAACGGGTCTCAATTTGATTTTGTTTTAATAATTTATTTAATTAAACACCATGTTTGTTTTATATCATGTTTAGACTTTTCTACACTTAACAATATTTAGTACACAACGTAGGCTATAACAGTGTTGAGGATGGACCACGACTGTATCTAGCAAGGTCAGCGATGGCCATATGAGGCGCGTAACAAGTCCACGATCACCATGGACATATGCAATGTAGACTATAACAGTGACGAGGATGGACAGCGACAATGTATAGCTACGTCAGGGAGGGCCTCGAGGCTTAATGGGTCCAACAATGTCACCGATGACACTGTTAAGAATACTTGTCACTGTTGTGGCCTATGCATAGAGACAGCGCAGTATAACGTAGAACGATCAATGACAGAAAGTCGAGGAGTCAACACAATAATAGCAGGGAATCTCGCCCTGCACTGCACGGGCGATTCAGACTGCAATTGTCTAGACAAGTCGCACCCGTCACAAATAGTTGTCGCACATTGTATTAAGCCCGACAAAAAGTTGGTAGTCTCACGACATGTTTGAATGAACGGGCTGAGCAAATCGCGGCAACAGGGGCAAGGAACCTTTAGTTCTAACCGTTAGTGGAATTCGCGCATGACACACCCTTACAAAATGACTAGCGCCATGTTATGTCCAGTATTGTATTATCCAATTATATCCAATTTACCAATAATGCAATCGCGCAATTTTTTTATACGACACTCAAGAAACAATTATCGAAATAACCAACTAACAATTAATTTTGTAATGTTTCTCCAATACTACTGCTGTAGCTGTCTCAGTATGCTGGAGTGACTCCGCAATTGTCTTGGTGGAAATCTTCACAGGATTAGGACGATTTTCTGTTACCTCGTCAGTGAACACTGACGCGAAGTAGTCGTTTAGTACATTTGCTGTCTCAACTGAGTCTATGACCACATCCCCATTGCTATCCAAAAGGGGGCCGGCAGTGTCTTTTGTCTTAGTTTTCATCCTAATATATTAATAAAAAGAGTTCGCGTCTTTTTTGTGTTGTCGGCCAGTCTTTTCTCAAAATTTCGTTTAGACTTTACCACTTCATTCCGGGCTTTGTTTAGTTGACGTTTGTATGCCTCGTACAGATGATGTTCTCCTGTTTCTCTGTATTTCTTCCACGTGGTATTTCTTCCGTCTTGCCATGTCTGCTCGTTTAGTCATCCATCTGGGTTTGATCTTTCGTCTCCTTGTTGACACAGGGATAACACTTTTCATTGCCGAGTTAACAACTGTCTCAAAAATGTCCCATTCTGTGTGTACATTAGTATCATGGAATGCCTGCTTCCAGTCAGAGTTCTCTAAATGTTTCATTCGATCATAGTTTGCCCTCTTGTAATCGTAGTAAGTTTCTATCCACTCTTTTACATGAAAATACTCTGCAATATCACATATCACAATGTTGTGGTCACTGAAGGGTTCAATTAAATTTATTGTAACTCATTACAATACATACAACACAATTCACATTAAGACAAACTATATATAATAACATAATGAGAACAACAAGCGAAGAACATTATATAATATTATACTCCCTAACTTGCTCAACCGTATTTGGTTCAGAGGATAGTACAAGATCCAATGTGTTCTCACCCCTATTAGCATCACGTACGTGTTGGGTTAGAAACAGATCTTGCGTGAGTTCCATGAATCGCATCCCCTTGGTTCCCGCCTACATCATAGTCCAGTCAATGGTTGAAGTCTCCAAATATTACAATGTTGTTGTTCGTTGCACATGCTGTGCGTAATAATTTATGTAGAGCTAGTTCGCTGTCAAGATCAGCAGATGTGCTGTGGTAGCATAGTCCTACAAGTAGGGAGTCTGTTGTTGTTGTTAAGCGACACCATACTGATTCCGTGTTGTGTGTTTGTGTAAGCTCCTCACATTTGACATAGTTTATATTGTTTCTTACATATATAATGCAGCCGCCTCCTTTCTTACTCTCTCTCTCTCTCTCTCTCGTTTCTGACAAAACTGTAACCCTCGCGGTTAAGCTTTGTGAGCCCACGTTTCTGTTACACATATCAAGTCTGGGTTCTCCTCAGTGCAACATATTGAATCTCATCCGGGTTGTTTAAGAGGCTTCTGGCATTCACATATATGGCTTTCAGTTTATTTACAGTAATATGGTCTGTACTCCATATTCATTTTTATTCCCTTCACCAATGTTGTGCCGACTTTTGCTCTTAGTGTTTATGTACAAACTCTCAGCTTCTTTGCTATTCTTAGCACTTTTGTTTTCATATTCCGATTTCCCAGTGTTACAACTGTCATCTATTCCTACCCTCCATTTTGTTTTCCAGGACTCTACTTCCTGAAATTTGTTCTACCTTTATCTATTCCAAAACGTTGTCCACCAAATGTTCCACAAGTTCTTTGTCATCATTCCAACTCCCATGCTCTTCACTGTCTGTCTCATCAACATTTCTGATGAGTACATTTGTGCTCTGTGCTTCCTTTTTTCTGATCCCGTAAAGTTCCTCGCTCACTACTTTGCAGAGAATCTCTTTATGTGTGCCCTTCACTTTACTAATTTCCTCTACATTCACGCTCAGTTCATCTACTCTAGCCTCTACTTCATCTCAATGGTCCTTCAACCCATGTTCGTTGGTCCTTCAATCCCTGTATCAGTTTCAGTACCACGATAGCTTTGGAGTCGCAAGCTTTACCAAACCAGTCTAGCTGTTCTCCGTGATTACCTATGAAATCATATGCCTCCGTTGATATGTATTCACACTATGTGTGGAACCGTGATCCACAGTACTCGCAATTAAGTCCCCTGTCAGTTTTTATCACTTGTTTTTTGCATAGCTCACATTTATTTACCATTTTCTTATGTGACTACCACCACTACTTTCACCTGTTTGTGACATATCGCACTAGATTATAATAGCATGCTGTTGTTTAGTTTACTGATTATTGTTTACCTATAATATTACCTATAAGTGAAACTACCAAGGCCAAGGACCAGGCAAGACCTAAGCTAATTGAGTGCTACAGGACATCATGTGTGCTGGCAAGGATTTGTCACTCAGAGCAACTCTGGTGTTTTTAATGTCCTGTTGAAAAGCTTGTTAGTACACAGTTTTATGTGCGCCTATTTATTGTTAGCCTTGAAAGTCCTACTGTATCTTACATAAATGTTGTTAAGCTAGAGTTATTTTAATAATGTGTAGTTTACGTTACTGCTATAACTGATGTATTTATATAACTATAACTAATGTATATTTATTTTTGTTAGAATACGCAAATTGTTTGAGTTGGTTTGGGGTGATTTTGGTTTGTCTACAAATCCGCCATTTTGTCTTACAATTTCTGGCGGTTGTTAGGCAATACAATTTAGTGAACTGAATTTGAACAGGTTGATCGCAAATGAATTAATATGGATGTATTGTGATGATGTTATTCTTGCCCGTGTGTAAATTTGGAAAAATGACAGTCTCTAGAATGTGTGATATTGGCTATCAACGTAGAAGGTCGAGAAGGGAAACACAACACCTGACGCATGCGCTGAACGCAAACGTCCAGAATAATCTCTGGATAAACAGAAACGACCGTTGTCTAATACTAGCGCAGCAGGAACACGCAGTTTTTCACAAAAAGTCAAATTGACATTGACAATTTGCGTTTCAGGTCCTAGTTGACAAAACAGTACTTGTCCAATTCATTACGATCAACATATTGTTTTTACAAGGCGCGTGGACGTACGGATTCACACATTCTGACACTAATGTGGTAAACAGTTCCCAGTTTCTTGGAAGACGCCAACATAGCTATATGATAGTTACAGTATGTTGTCGTCTTCCTTGCCCCGCACACGAACTACATGGAATGATTGCTGCTGCGACGGCCTAATGCGACGACGGTTAGACGTTGCAGCATAGGTCTTTATTCACACTAACAGCAATAGGTAGTTAGTTCTGCGGTCATTTTATACTCCAGGGGGCGTCCCTAAGACGTTCCCATAAGCAGCTAATCTGCAGCTATTATACCACCGCGTGTAGGTCACAGCCCTCCACAACATTGTTATATTATCGGGGTGTCCGTTTGTGTTCAATCTTGGTCAGGTCAATATTCGTGACGCCATCAGCCGATCACATATGTAGGACAACAATATAAATCAAAATTATTATATGAAACACTAAACAAATATAAAGGCGCTTGTAAATTGTATATTTATTGGCATATTCCCGAACTGATTAATATGGTGCATATCCAACAAGAAAACTGTAATTCGCACGTGCGTGTAAATTACGGCACTTCTCTTGTTACGTTTATCCGTTATTATATCAATGTTGTTTGACTGTACAATGGAATAATATACCGTGTTTGTTTTGCCGACAGAGCTCCGGATACGAAGTGGCATTCAATTGGCATCTACAGATATTCTATTGCACTGTACAAACAAGACGAGGGAGGAAGGATAATCCTTTGTGAAGACAATAAGTAGCATCTTATTTAAGAAATAACTGCTATCGTTAGTCTAACTCACAAATTCGCTTGACTTATTTGTCGCTCACCTGCATTATATATATATATATATATATATATATATATATATATATATATATATATATATATACATATATATATACAATATAATATATATATATATATATAATGCGTAGTGGACTAGAAAAGGGATCCTGATTTGGTGCTAGCATAACTTGAGCGCCTTAGGGTTCTGTCAGTTCTTCAACCTGCTTTGCTGGTCTAGGGCATTTTACATCTTGTTGTGCTTCGCTGCAGAATTCATGTATCTTCGCGAACAAGTGCCACTGACGCTCTTGGCTCAGACCTGCAAAACAATTGGACAATGGAATTCCTTTGGTGGCAAGCTGTTCTTCCTTTCCTGCCCATAGTCTTCTTCACGAACACACAGCCAGATTCATTGCTGTCAAATCTTAAACATAATAAGACATTAAATTCAATAGTATTGTCTACCAGATACTAGTCCTTCAATTTCATTCAGAATGTGTCTACGAAGAGGAAACTAATTGTTGGAAACCTGTTGCAATATTAAAATGTATGCATCTTTCAGTATCCTGAAAAATTAAATGCTGTTCTTGTTTGCTGCAACAATGTGCTGTTATTACTCAAGGACAAGGCTCCCTTGTCACACAGAACCACAGCAATTCCGTTATCCCTTCTTATTAATGTATTGTACACAGTACAGTAGGCAGCATACTAGCTACACAATGTTCCAGAGAATAAAACTTTTATTGTAACAAGCAAATACTCAAATGGTATCTGCAATAAAACATTTACAAATAAACAATATGATTAAAATACCATGAACATTATTTATTAAACTCACGTTAGGTGTTGACATTTCAGGATCCCAGAGAGAGAGAGAGAGGCTTGAAGTAGGTTGTCAGGAAGGTCTGCCAGTCAAACTGCTCAACAAATGTACGTCCTAACTAATTTCCAACAAACTATGGGTCGCTGACTCCACTAACAGTACTTGAGTGTACAGCATATACAATATCAGACAGGCATGACACCTTTGTTCTTTGGAATTTTTGTTTAAACAATCCGAAGTACCAGCCAGGTCCGAACTTTGTATGTCCAGCTATGAGGAAGTTTACCGTGACATGTAGACGTAACTGTGAATTGTCCGCCACAGGAGGTACCAGACAAAAAACCTGTTCTTATTTCGGCCACTGCAATTATCGCGCTGTATATCAGCTTTCAGCTCACCTAGAATATAATAGACAGTATTTATTTAAGGTAAAATGTCAAAACCTACATACCTACAAATATGCAGTAAGTCCACAAACCCCAGAGGAAATTATGTTTCTTGATACAAAATACCCAATACGTGTTTCTGCTATATATTGACAACTTTGTTATGCTTACTGTTGATATAGTTCGATACCATAATAAGGTGATTGTAGGCATATTTTCTTTAACTTTTAATTTACGTTCTTCATTAATTGCAAAATTTATTTACGATAATAATTATCATAATAGTTTTAGTATTTGAAAAAATCATAACATAAAGGCAATGTCTGACCTTAAAAATAAATAGGGATTCGTACAAATATAAAGAGCTTGGAATGGTAATTAATAAAAAATAAGTTGTAAAATAATAAATAAGCGAAAAATAAAATTAACGAATTTGTGTATGAATGGAATTTTAAAATCATCTACTCCACAGCGGCTGACGAAATTATGAACATAAGTGATGGTAGCTTTTGATCCCTTGCTTGTCACAAAACCCCGATAATTTATTTGTTGGGGTATGGTTTCTGTCATCATATCGAATAAGTCACACTTCCTATGTGTGAGGAAGTATACAAGTCCAGGCTGCAATGGATTAGCAGAATAATGAATCTGTTGCGCAAAATCAAAAGAGTAATGCATTATTATGTCTCGGGAACATGGAGGATTTGGACCCAGCATCATACCACCATTTGACTGAACAATCGATTTGGAGTCGTTCACCATCTGTTCCTGTTCCACAAGATCAATGTGTGCAAGTAGTTTTTTTCAGCTTTGTTGCTTCATAATTTTTGGCAAGTTGTTGTTCCGGTAGACTGCTGCATTGTTTCGCTGACACTCCCAACACAAACACGAACATTAGCTTTGTGCGCACAATGAATGGGAGGATCTTCTGCCACCCACTTAAGAACGAGGAATGCTGAGCAGCACGATTCCCTGATTTGTTTATAAGCGTATACTAATTAAGTAGCCTGAAATGTGTGTGTGTGTGTGTGTGTGTGTGTCTGCGTGCGTCTGTGTGTGCGTGTGTACATTATCTCCATGACGATGGCAGCTAGAAACCTTAAGTTAGATTTCATATGCATATCAATGGGACACCAAGAATGTGCACCTGGATATTGTTATTGTTTGAAACGAAGCTCAGGGTGGAGGTTCGTGTGGCAATACTTTGGTGGTTGTATTGAATACTTATTTTACGTTTACATTTCGAACCAGGCTTGTTGTTCCATAGTTTCCTTGTATTTCCTCCAAACAGAACGCTTGGTCTCATGTGACGGCAACAATTTTATATCGTCCCGTTTAAACTCAGCAATTCTACCTGGAACACAAAACGACTAACCATTATTGGTAATTATAATTGCACGTAACTGTTAATCATGTTTTAAGTAATCTTTCATTCATCATGATTACAATAATCGTATTGTTCATATTCCTATTGCACAGATTCCAAGTGTTCTGCAAGCAGGTCGTATTGGACAGAATGAACTGTATTATTATATTAATTTAATTTGTACGTGCCAGTAAACATACTTGAAGGTCCGTTTTCCCTTCAACCATCAAATCAGTCCTATGTCGCTCAAGTTGTTTTTGCTGTGTTCGCTTCGAACATGTGGTCATTTCGGAGTAATTAGTAGTAGCACTAATTATCCCAAGCAGAATTAAATTCGTTTCACCCCATGCCAGTTCAGACAGACTTCGCGGCAACTTAACGGTGACTTCGGCACTTAGTTGTTTATAACAATCACCTTAATAATAATAATATACTTTATTTATACACTAGTCTCCAGAGTACGACTCTGTTCAATAGTGTGTACAGAGTCGCTAAAATAAAACAATATACATACATAAGACTTAGTGGTGTAAACATAAATTTAGTCTGATACTTATTTTAATATAGCGTCATTAAAATAAACATTATGGCTATAAATTATATATAGAAAATATTACGTATTTATTAAAAGTGAGACTAAGAGAGTAAAGTTATAAACCAAATTAAAACTCAATTAAAATAGATTGTGCAATGAATAGGAAGATAGATACGCCTAAAACAAAAAATTAAAAACGAGTTTCAAATAGTGCGTTTTGAGGCTTGCTTTGAAAACGTCCATTGATGTGATCAGCCGCAGTTTTCCGGCAACGCATTCCACAGAAATGGTCCGGCTCGAGAAAAAGATCGCCGGCCATATCGCACCAGATTATATTGCTGCACAGTCAGAAGCGCGCGATCCTCAGATCGAAGTGACCGGCGGGGCACCTTCTTGCTGGCAGCACACCCACAGTTAAAATGTGCCACCCCTTTGGTATTCTTCCTCAATGGAC
>OZ023213.1:3335698-3400698 GCA_963995525.1 Escarpia spicata
TACATATAAAAACGTTGTTAAAGTTCATTTCATTGGATGACAACGATGTCATAATTAATATAATTAGATTCTCGAAGAGTTACGCATTCCAGCGGTATGCGATGAACGATGATACGTCGCGCAATTTGTACGGCACTTGGCAAAGAAAAACAAGTCAATTTTAATTATACTGTGAATTGTTTTTAAGCTGTGGGTTCATGAAAGTATATTTTAGTTCTTTTGAATTATTTTTAGAGGAAAATTATCTCACACCAAAAGATTAAATAATAAGGTATCTGTTCAGTTCATCACGAGACCTGTCAAGTCGTAGTGGAGATATGAGGGACCCAGTCGCGGCGAATGCTCTCCAGCCGGGGCGGTCTAACGCAAGTCTCAGTAGCTTTTGGACGTCAAGGTCGGTCCATTCCCGTATGTTGTCCATCCTTTCTTTGCCTGCCTCTCCGTCTGCTGCCTTACAGAGTGTCCTGCATGATTGTCCTGGCAAGGACGTCGAGCCGTGTGACATGGCTTTACCATGCCAGCTTTCTCGTCTTCACTGTTGCAAGGAGTGGCTTTGTGGGCCTGCCAGGACAGTGATCCATCTTCGGACAAAGTCATTAGTCGTGTGCTCGGCCCAAGACATGTGCAGCACGCGTTTGAATCACTTGGTCTCAAACACCTGTATCTTCTTCGTCATTGCAGCCGTCAGTGTCCAACTTTCTTAGGTGGGAAGCTGATGTTAACGCTTCTTCATATCTTACTGAGTTTGGTCATTGCTGTTGTCGCAAGGGCTATTCGGATCTGGATCTCTTTGTCCGACCGTCCATCATTGGTGAGTGTGGAGCCGATATATTTGAAAGCATCCACTTCCTCCAGCTTCTGGCCGTTCATCGTGCTGTCAACAGTGATGTTTTCAGTGCTGATGGCCATCACTTTGCTCTTTTCGTTACTTACTTCCATGCCGTAAACGTCTGTTCTATCCACTAATCTGTTGGTGAAATATTGGAGCTCGTTGTTGCTTCCTCCAAGAAGATCTATAACGTCTGCAAATCGCAGGATGCTGACAGGTTTGCCTCCCAGAGAGATAGTGGTGTTGAAGTTGTTGAGGGCTTCTCTCATGATGATCTCGAGGTAGATGTTGAAGAGAACCTTCACGAACTCCGACTGTGGTCCTAAATTTAGCTATTGAGAAGGACCGCACTGCTGGCGTTGTTATACAGTGAGCTGATGACTTGAGTGATGCCTTCTTCAATACTGAAGCGCTTTATAGAACTTGCCACAGACCTTCGTGCCACACCCTGTCGAAAACCTTCTTGAAGTGTATGAAAGTATGGAGCAGGCTCTTCTGGTGTTGCAGGTTCTCTTCGATCAGAATTCCGCACTTACAGATTTGTTCTGTGGAACTTTTTCCGGGTCTTCTTCCTATTGCCTTTTCAACCGGTTCAAAATTATGCGAAGCAGGAGCTTGTTTGGGTTGTTAATGTGGCTAATGGTTCGGTAGTTTTGGCGCTTCCGGAGTTTTCCTTTCTTAGGTAATGGGATGATGAACGACTGTGTCAATTCCTTTGGCCACTGTTTGAAGTCCCATATCATCTGGCAATTGGCTGTCGGTGCAATAACCATTCCTTCGCCACCATGTTTGAGCTCCGCTGGAATGTTGTCGGCTCCTAGTGACTTACCTAGTGGTGTTCTGTGGATGGCTTCTTCCACCTCTTCCCTTAAAATAGTGTTTTAAGGGAAGCAGTGTTTGTGGTTCTCTCTCTGGGGCTAGTTCTATCTGCAGCACGCTGATATCAGGCTGCAGTGGGTAACTGTACAGCTTCTGACAATACTCCGTCCACATCTTTAAGACTTCGCCGGTCTCTATCAGGAGTGCTCCCCGTGCTATCTACAATGACTGATGTTCTGTTTTGCTGCGGCTTGGTCAGGTCTTTCAATGTGTAGAAGGCTAATAAGGTATGCATTTCTACCAAAATCACAAAATTGATGGGACAAGGCTAGAGATAGCCATTTTTGTCTCGCGTTCAAAATGGGTCTGTGCAACTTAATACCCGGTTCGCTCACCCAAATTATACATTAGTTGCATTTTACTTCTAACAAGATGTCAATAATGGTTTCATTTTTAGAATCAATAGCTTGCTGTAGCTTTTATTCAAGATATTCACTTGTGACTGTACTCGGTGTTTGCATACAGCGCAGGTTTTTCGAATGTTTCGAGTGCGGTAATTTAAGGATTTAAAACGTCGTGTACTTATGCATGTATTTAGCTGGCTATTAGTGTTGTTTAAATTACGTAATGGTTGTCATATATGCCTACAAACAAGTGGGATAAATTATTGCAACATCATCGATGGTGTGATACTACATGTTAGCATTTCAATTATCTTACTAATCTGACAATATATGATGTTAAAAATAGTTTATTCACACGGCATTGCAATTGCATTTCCTTTTTCGGTGTGGATCTTGGAACCCTTTTTCACACAAAAAATAACTTTATATATACTCATTTCAGTGCGCACACTTACCTCCCCTCGGTGCCTTCGATCATCTCGCCATCCTCTGGCTTCCCACCTCAAGCCAGAAACTGAAGCGACTGAAACCTACGGTAGTTGAGACCATGCGCTGGGACGGGGAGTCAACAGCTTCCCTCCAGGGTTGCAAATCGTGCACCGCCTGGGACGTTTTCAAGGAGGAAGACCAATCCTTCACTGATACAATATCCAACTCCATTATCTTCTGTGAGGATCAGTGCATTCCTACCAAGCATATCTAAATCAGAAACCCAGGCTAACCCCGAACTGAGACAATTACTAAAAAGAAAAAGAAAAACCCTGAAATCAAACGACCCGGTCCAGCTGAAAGAAAAGCAACGCAAGTTAGCCATCTTGTCAAAAAATGCAAAGAAGATTACAGAAACAAGATAGAGAAAGGCACTGAGATAAACTCCGCACGAAGTGCAAGGAAGGGTCTGCAGACCATCACATGATGCTCAAGGAAGGAAAGCCTTAGTCAGCCAGGAGAATGCACAGGATCAATCCAACAAACTGAACGTCTTCATTATCCACTTCGAGGACAACACGAACATGACCACACGCACCAGATCCGTTCCAGTTTGCCTACCGTAGCAAGTGTGGAGTTGATGATGCCGCCATCTACCTCATCCAGCGAGTGACCAGCAACCTACACAAACCAGACACTTACGAAAGAATTATATTCGTGGATTACAGCTCTGCATTTAACACGATTAGCCCGCCATCATATATATGTATATATATATATATATATATATATATACAGAGAGAGAGAGAGAGAGAGAGAGAGAGAGAGAGAGAGAGAGAGAGAGAGAGAGAGAGAGAGAGACAGAGAGAGAGAGAGAGAGAGAGAGAGAGAGAGAGAGAGAGAGAGAGAGAGAGAGAGAGAGAGAGAGAGAGAGAGAGAGAGAGAGAGAGGAGAGAGAGAGAGAGAGAGAGAGAGAGAGAGAGAGAGAGAGAGAGAGAGAGAGAGAGAGAGAGAGAGAGAGAGAGAGAGAGAGAGAGAGAGAGAGAGAGAGAGAGAGAGAGAGAGAGAGAGAGAGAGAGAGAGAGAGAGAGAGAGAGAGAGAGAGAGAGGAGAGAGAGAGAGAGCATGAATGTTCCTCCTGAAATAAATTGTTGGATCTTCAGTTTTCTTGTTGACAGGTCTCAGTACGTCATTGTTAGTGGAGTCAGATCGGACGTGTCAATCCTGTGCACTGACACCTCCAAGGCTGTGTCCTCTCTCCAGTGCTATCCACAGTATATACCAACGACAGTGCCTCTCAATGTTCTGGAGTTGTCGAAATAAAGTATGCAGAATGCAGATGACCTCGCACGCGATAGACTGATCCTTGGGGGTGATGAGGGTGATTAATAATAGTAATAGATAGATGGTTTTGGTGTCTATTATGGGGTTTTCGCGTCACAAAATATTTTAGACGTTGCTTAGTTACAGAAATCTAAGATGGCCGCCACCCAATGTCCATCAAACATGAAAACGTGTATTACTTTTGACAGAAATGTAGTAGAAGGATGATTTTGGTGTCTGTTGTGGCCAGTCATAGTATGACTATGGTATGAATATGGTATGAATATGATTTCAAACACGGGCGAGGCAAGATATGATACTAAGAGTAATAATAGTAATAATATGTTTATTGAAAGATATCACACAAGTACATTACAAAAGAAAGAAATAAGACCATCATATATAAATCCAATTAACAATGATCACTTAACAAGCCTATTGGTAGCTATGTGCTAATTAGGCAACCTTAAATTCTTACTTACGTATAATTTTCTTTGCATACTAAGTTAAATCATGATCATATAAAACGACAACATTCATAGTATATTATAGTTAACCAAATTGTCATGTCCTATCCCGACATTGGATGAACAGCCAAAATGTACTGTAGTGACCTATCTGCTCTACCCAAGCTGCCACTGACCTAATAGGCCGTCTACTTACTTTGACACGCTGATTTTCGTTCCTTGCGACAAAAGATCACGCAGTTTTGCCCTGCCTTTGTGTATGGGCAGTGCTTTGTGTCACACTTCCCCATGCATTTACATATGACAAGCTTCCCTTGAGGTAGTGGATTTATACATTTTGCAGGCAAGAGGATGTCATTATCAATCACCCAGCCGTAGTTCATTGGATCTGGAGTTGAGTAGGTGTCATCGAGAAGGCACAGGACCTTACGCACAACAAAAAAAGCTCTCTGAATATGGCCAAGAATGACACTTGATGTGGGGTTAGGGCTTCCAGGGACTTCGGCGTCGTAGCTCGGACATGACACTCCACTCGAAGCTGGTCTAAGATCCGAAATTCTGGCTCGGACTTTGCACCAGCCCACACAAGAACGATATACTAATTAGCCTTCTGCGCGACCTCTTCAGTTAACTGATTTGACTCTGCAAAATCGACTACGAACTTATGTGGGTCACATGAGAGAGACGCGTGTTTTTTGCCAATCTTACTGAGCGCATCATCACCAGTGAGGACATGCGCCTTCACTATGACCCTTCACAGACCCACTCCCAACTTATCTGTGAGAACATGCAGTGGTAGATAACGCCTGTGCTCACCGGAGCCAAACTCTACCCACAACTCTTGAAGACACCCTCACTCGCAATTGAGCCATAAAGCGAAGTAAACGCACTATTGTGTCTGTGTTATTGAATATCACTCTCACGATCCTCCTGTGCACAATGAAGAACTAGGCGATTGTCAGCTTCTTTCACACGACATGTCTGCGCTTCGATAGATTATGAGGTTTCGGTAGACGGTGGGGCTGACGACCTGCCTGCATGCAGCAACTGTGCTGGCACAACTTCCTCATCGGTGATGCATCCGCTGAGCACGACGGTCATGAATGATGAATCTAATATTGCCTTTTAATATTGCTTTTTTCGAACCTTGTCTGTTCCGGTCACTCGTTCATTCGTCACACACGTGCCTCATTTCTATCCATCCACCACCACTTGCCCACCTACATCATCATTCGATGTCATATATGAGAGCACGTTGTAAAACGAATTCTTCACTTGAAACAATAAAGATTATATTATATTATACTATGTGTTACTGTGGTATGTCATGTCTCGGTCGTCATGTTCAATGTTTGATTGATTTAAACTCTCACGACAACCAAATGCAGAGCTAGATGAAATAGTGCCCAACGTAGAGCTTCAGCTGATTACTTTCAATTATTACGAGTGTGACATAAACATCAAACTGTTGTTCTTTGCTAAATACATTCTGCTCTGTTCTACTCAGTGCGGTAAAAAAGCAAAATGCCCGTCCCCCTGCCGGGATGAATTGGTAGTTCATACGAGACAGTCGTGTTGGTAACGTGACAGTCGTGATAGCAATATTGACAAAATATAAAGAATCACACAACTTCGTTGCATAAACACCGTAACGCGCTCAATGCTACTATTTCAGCGCACGCAAGATGTATAAACAAAATCAACCGCGTCACGTACATTGGATGTATTCGTTGGATGTTGAATGTCGAACGTCGGAAAATTCGCGTTCATCGATAGGCCCTAATCGTGATAGTGTGCTGATAGTATATAATAGTCAAACAATATTCGTTTTGCTATGATACTGGCATGAAGGTAGCGTCTAATTTATGTTGACTAGCAACCCAGCCGATGTTATATGCCAAAGAGCGCTTCATACAAAATAGTAACATTGAACGGTTTATGAAATTAATTGCTTGTAGTCGTCGAAGTTACGCGTAGCGTTACAAATAATTGTACGTAATAATTATACAAAATAACTTGTAGGAATTACACATCTACAATTGCTATGCTGGTTTTGTACTATTTAATATAAACCGACAAAACAATTAAGTATGATAATTTTTATATGCTAGATGGCGCTGCGTACTCTCAAGCGGTTCACGTTCGTTTTGTTTAGTTTACGCTAAAGCAGGGTCCGGTAACCTTTTAGAAAGGAAGGTGACTTGAGTAGATCACATTTTAGGTTCGATGGCTAGGGGTGCGATCGGTGCGTACACACACCTCTCCCCGTAGAGGCAAATGAGTTCCACTCTTGGTAAAATAATTCCGCTTGAAGTTTCAAGGGTATGCAATTGGGTGTTCGTTTTTGTTTATAGTCGCAACGGGGATACAATTAAAGGTCTCAATGGGTGTATTGACTAGTGTAACGCCTGGTGCCGTTGTTCATCCGCCTAGAATGCTACATCTAGCTGTAGACTTGTTCCTGCAAGTCACATTGCGTCATGCAAGTGTTCGTCCGTCAGTTAGCTGCATCCTCGTTTTTCATTTCATGAAGTTCATCTTCATAAACAGTTGTCCACAAACGTATGTTGTACTGAACGGATATGCAATATACGCTTGGCTTGTTTGATCGGACCAGAATAGAGTTCCGTCGGCATGTGCATGCGACATACCTCCTTGGGAGTCGTGTTGAGTGCCACATAGCCGCTTTGCATGGTTAATGTCGCATCGTCGACTTCCATCTGAAACTGACTGGATAACAGCAACTCCTCATTGCAAGCTCTTAGATCACCAAAACTGTCAGCTAGCTACAAGATACAAGTGAAGGACGGTTGAATGAATGCGTGTGTTCACCTGTTCCAACAATGAGACTCGTCTATGCTTTGACGTCTCCAGTTACAAGCGCAAGTAGAACGAAAGACATCACTAATGCCCCCATAGAGCTGAACGTGACATTGGAGAGTAGATACCAACTCAGGACGAAGATGACATTAATTTACAATGAGGATCCCGTGATCGAGGAAATCGAACCGGAACATAATTTCCTTAAAACCATTTCAGTACTACAGCCCTGATCAGCTGTGACCACTGAATACTGCATTCCCAGTGAATATGCAACATAATGGACTACCTCACTTCAAGTCAAGATTTGAGCAACAAAAATGCATTTTATGAATAGGAATGTTATATATTTTCGGAAAGTATGATAATCAGCGAATAAAATTGAGCCAGATCATTTTACATTCCGTCGTCATGGTAATCAACAATCCCAGATGGCCGCCACGATTTCAACGTTTTTGCAGTTGCTGAAGTCAGTTGTATATTAAGTTCGCCGACATCGTTATTAGGCACTTCAACGAATTCTGCTCGCGCTGTGTTTTCGCGTGCCACATTTCTGTTGCAAAAGTTGGCATAAATTGGCAAGAATGATTTTGTGTTTATTTGCATCTAGAGGTTGTATTTGTTAAGTGTTGAAAAATTCGTTGTTCCGACTGATTCCGACATGTCGATTTTAAGCCGTTCAAAATGTGACTGTTTTGGCCGATCTGGCACTGTCAGACCGAAAGCGCATCACCGGTGTCAGTATCAGATCATATTCATATCTTGGTTATCTTAATTAAAATCCCCACAAACGCAACAGTGAACACTACTTGTTTTACCTTTTATATATAATTTATTTGATTAATCACTGATTAATATACGTGGGCCTTGGCCCTTGCCTTGGCCTGGGCGCCGTTGGTCCGGTTGGGCTTGGCATGTGCTATTATCATAATTTAGGTTCTGCTTTTATTTAGACTTAGAAATAATATAAATTTCATTATGCAATAATTTTAATTAATTGTTCTTAGCTACCTATTAAATCAACAATTTGTTATAACAAAATTTGTTTTACGTAAATTATTCGACTTAATTTGTTTTAAAATTTAAAAGGTTTCATGACAAACAGTCGCTGCACAACATTTTAAAAGTACACCTGTATGTTGAAATATAAATATTAAACGCCTTGAGCCTTGATCAGTTGTAGCATCATTTGTTTAATTGTGTGATAGCATGCAATACATTAAACACCACAGTTATACCTCTCAAGTATCACAATTATTATGAATTTATGTGACATATTATAGAATTTTACACTGCTCTCTTGAGTAACAGAGACAGGGATATGAAAATTATTTCATGATATATTTCACATTATATGATACACGATGGCCTTTTTATTTCAGATGCTGTTCACAATTACATGCAGTGACACTTATCTTACGCTGATCTGTGTCTGACAGTTAACTCTGAAGGTACTGAGCCACAGAGTCGTCTGGATATGACACCCGTCACCTGCCTGCATACGTACACATTTAATCTGGCTGATTATATATCTGATTCTACATTGAACAGTGTCCATTCAACATGACGCGAACATTACTTATATACATCATGTTGAAGAACACAACATTATTTTACAGGATACTAAAATGTGAACCTTGCTCCACAGATCTTGCAGCCTACTGGCAATTATGTGACAATCAACTTCCAATATCACAAAAAGACTTTATTATGAGCAGAGCAGACTTCTTCTTCATGGCTTGACTCCCGTGGGCCATCGGGAGTAACCCAGAAAGCAATCTTGCATTTGGATTCAGTGACGGAATACTGTGAACAATTTATAACATTACTCCATGAAGTTCATGTTAAAATGTAGAACACTACATTATGAAGCACTGACAATTGATTGCTGGTCTCTACAGAGCCTGCAGCATTCATCCAACCTGTCATGACACAGTCACACATAGACACAGTGAACAAGGAGTATGAATATTGTATTTCATTGTCATGTATAGATCTTTTGAGTTATTTAGCCAATATTTACTTATTAATAAAGTCATTGTTAATGTTATATGACTGGTTAACTGGTTAATGTATATTTATTATAATGTTTAATGTGCTTGTAAACATTGCATAAATTATATAACTGTCTTCATAATTATGGTCATTCCGGCCTTTCTTCGAAATGTAGTGGTCAGTCGTTAGTGTGCTCATATTAGCAGTTAAAGTTACTGTTAATGTGAAATGACTGGTTAATATATATGTAATACCATAATTAATGTGGTTTACTGCTTGCATAAATTATACAAATATCTTCATAATCATAGACATTATGGCCTTTTATTGAAATGTGTCGGTCTGTTTAAGCTGCGCACTAATTAGCCAGTATTGATTAATTAATTTAATTATTAAATGATTTGTTAATGTATATTTATTATCATTATTTATGTAGTTATACAAATTGCATAATATGTATAAATATTTTCATAATCATGGGCATTATGGCTTTTAATTGGATTGTTGGTCTGTTGAGATTGCATGCTACATTGCTAAAATTAACTAATTGATTGCGCTAATTTGGTTATAATAAGTACTAAAATATTAAATATTGTAAATTTATTACTCTAGTCAATGTGTTTGAAAACCATGAAAACAATATTTAAATATCTATATAAATAAAAAAGTTATGACATTTTAAAGCAAATATTTATCCACAGAAAACACAAAAATGAGTCCATTTTGCCTTTGTAAGAGATACACAAAAATTGCGCTGTTTTGCCGTCTTAAAATCACAATATCTTTTGATCTATTAAAGATACCTTAATAAAATAAACAGTTATGTGATCCTTAATCTAATACCTTTAATTTAAGCCCAATGTTCTAGCATGATATTTAATTTGTTGTTGAAGTGTCTATCGTTATTATGTCGATCGTCAACTTCCGATAGAGATTCTTCGATAAAACTCTAAAATAATCTGTCCAAAATGGTAAATCGCTAGTTGAAGTAATGCGGTCCGCCATTGTGGCCGCCACAGATTTTGATAATCCATAATTAAAAACCGTGAAAATCACCGTAAACTATTATTGAGCGATAATAAACAATGACCAGACGATCTTGCGCATGCATCAGGTGTAGTCGAATCCGTTTTATCGCTCCGATATTTACCGATATTATTTACGATTTCAAAACGTTTCTTTCGTTCATAAATGAATGAGGCACTCGTATAACTACATCGGATCCCACGGTTGTAGTTGCAATCTGACATACCTAAACCAAGTTTTTGACAAATTAGCTTCCCTAACAACCAACCTAAAACCTACAAAACAAGATGGCGAACTAGTAAACAACGGGTATAAAGCGGGCGAAACTCAAACCACCCCCAAATCAACTCATAAATCGGTGCATTCTCCCAGTGACAAAGTAAAACCTATGTTATTATAATTACTAGTTCTGTTTATATATTATCAGAAATCAAGCTGAAATAAACAGCAAACACAATAAACTGTATACCAATAAGTGAGTGCATAGACCAGTCCATAGTCAGACTGCACACAGGGAAGTGTCGTGTTAGTTGGGTTTTCTCACACTGAGTTTGCACTCATCCTAACTTGTAATGATTATAATAAATCAACACACATAAAATGCGCCAGGATATTCAGACAAGAATTTAACAACATTTACAGAAACCTAAATGTACCATGGCACTGTTCAAATTGCTCAGCACCCTGACAATGAATACAAACGATTAATAAATTCCTCATGTTCGTGTGCCTGCCCCGAATGCAACAACTTCAACTTCACAAATTCTTTCTTCAGAGATACAGAAATCCCAACGGCAAATCCCTTTATCCTCTGGACAATAACAGTCATAACCTAAACGAAACCACCAATAACAATACAACAAATAGCAAGAAAGCATATAGACCGAAAAAGAGACCAAATTTCAGATGCATCCTCATAAACTGCCAAAGCGTTAAAAAGAAAGCCTCATACATCGAAGCACTAAACAATCTACACAACCCAGACATCATCTGTGGCACTGAATCATGGTTACATCCCTCAATAAAAAATTGAGAAATATTCCCAGAAAGGACAGAGAAACAGACACTATTGGAGGGGGGTATTTCAAATATCAAAAGATGACCTCATCACAAGCCACCTACCAGACCTAGACCTAAACAGTGAGAGCATTTGGACTGAAACCCAGATAACAGGAATGAAACCAATAATCATGTGTACCCTCTATCGTGCCCCAAATGACTCTCATAGAACTCAAATCGAAGAAATAGACCTAGCCCTTTCTAAATTAGGTAACAAGATCAACACACATAATGTCATCATTACTGGCGATTTCAACCTCCCTAGCATCAATTGGGAAATTCACCAAGTCACACCTAACAATGGATACAGTACAACTGCTGCCAATAAATTACCCTCTCTTACAGAGGAACATGGACTGATCCAACATGTCAAGGAATCCACGCACAGACAGGGAAATGCCAACATTATTTTAGATCTTGTCTTCACCAATAGACCTGGGCTAATAAAGAAAATAAATGTCGTAGACGGAATTGCAGACCATAGCACAGTCATCATTGATGTAAACATCTCGCCCAAATGCAAACATCGTCCGAAACGTAAAATCTTCATTAGAAATAAAGCCGACAACATTAACATCCAGAAATCTCTTGAAAACTTTACACATGAATACTTCTCTCAAAACCAAAACATGACAGTCAATGACAAGTGGAATCTTGTTTCCACGAAAATCATCAACATTATGAACCAATATGTACCGCACCGTCTTAATACTTCAAGACATAATCTTCCCTGGTTCAATAAAGATTTAAAGAAAATGTGCAAAAGAAAGAAACAGCTATATAACAAAGCAAAAAGAACTAGAAATCCAGAAGACTGGAAAGAATTCTGTGACATCAGGAGAAACATGCATAAACACCTTCGTTCTGCTAGACTATCCTACATAAGATAGACTGGAATAACACACTGAAAAATAAGACAGCAACAGAATGCTGGAATATCTTAAATAGTGAAATTAAGTGCGTAGTCGATAAATTTGTACCTTTCAAAAAACATGGGAAACGGTCTAAAAAGAAACACTTATCAAAAGAAGCCATTAGAAAATTTTTATATAAACAACTGATGTGGAAGTCATATAGATGTACTGGAAAGGATGAAGACTACAGCATTTATAAAGAAGCACTTAATCAAGCTACAGCTGAAATTAGAAATTCAAAGAGAAGCTATGAAAAAAAATTAGCTAGTAATATAAAACATGACAGTAAGAGTTGTTATGCGTATATTTGAAGCAAACAGAAAGTTCACGATAAGGTCGGTCCTCTAGAAGATAGTGCTGGAAATACAATATCAGAGGGATTCTTAATGGCAGAAGACCTGAATGAGTATTTTAGTTCAGTGTTTACCAGGGAAGATTTTAGTTCACTGCCAGTACCAGAGGCTAAGTTCAAGGGGGCAGATTCAGACTATTTAGGACAGTTAGTTGTAACCTCGGAAATGGTAGCTAAGAAAATAAGGACTATGAAGGATAATAAATCACCTGGAGTGGACGGGATTCCGCCCAAACTACTATTGGAAATTGTAGAACAAATTAGCGTACCGCTTGCAACAGTTTTCAATTTGTCATTAGAAGAGGGAGTGGTTCCTATAGACTGGAAAGAGGCAAACATTATACCGTTATTTAAAAAAGGTTCGAGAAACAAGTCAGAGAACCATAGACCAGTGAGTTTAACATCAGTGATTTGCAAATTATTAGAACGACTAATTAAAGATCACATGGTGGATTTTCTTGTTAAACATGACTTGATAAACCCATCTCAACATGGGTTTTTAAAAGCGAGGTCATGCTTAACAAAGTACCACATCAAAGATTACTCCTTAAGCTAAAGGCCCATGGCATAGGAAATGGTATAATAAACTGGATAGAAAAATGGCTGAATGACAGAAGACAACGTGTAGTAGTTGATGGGGAGGCTTCAAACTGGAAATCGGTATTGAGTGGGGTACCACAGGGATCAGTACTAGGACCTATATTATTCTTAATATATATCAACGATTTGGACGATGATATAACAAGCAAGGTGTTGAAATTTGCGGATGATACAAAAGTGTTTAGAAGGATTAAAAGTGATGGAGATAGACAGCATTTACAAGATGCTCTTGACAGGTTGATCAAATGGTCTGAAAAGTGGCAAATGCTGTTCAATTTTGGGAAATGTAAATGCCTCCACACAGGTCATGGGAATGAAGAGGTAAAATATAAAATGGGGGGTACTGTTCTAAGTACTACTGTAAAAGAAAAGGACTTAGGGTTAACCATTAGTGCTGATATGAAAGTTTCAGAGCAGTGCGGAATTGCAGCTTCAAAGGGAAATCAAATCCTTGGATTAATTAGGCGAAATGTAGCGTATAAGGAAACAGAATTAATAGTACCGCTGTACAAAACAACAGTGAGGCCTCATTTAGAATATTGTATACAAGCATGGAGGCCATATCGCAAGAAGGACATATATATGCTAGAAAGAGTACAGAGGAGAGCGACTAAAATGATACCAAAAGTGAGGGATCTTAGTTACGAAATACGCCTAAGAGAATGTGGTTTAACAACACTAGAGACCAGGAGATTGAGAGGAGATCAGATAGAAGTGTTTAAAATATTGAATGGTTATGAAAATATTGATAGTAATATTTTTTCTCAGTTAAGAAAGATAGAAGGACCAGAGGACATGAAGCTACATTAGTAAAGGAGCAGTGTAGATTAGATATAAGAAAGTTCTCATTTTCACAAAGGACTGTAAATGAATGGAACAGATTATCTCCTGGTTGTGTTGGTGCTAGTAGCGTGAATATGTTTAAAAATAAAATCGACACATACCTTAGAAGGGCGGGATACATGTAGATAAAAAGTATTGGACTCTCGATAAGCCAAAAGGCTTCCTTGTCCACCTGCCATCCAGAGTAATTTTCTGGGTGGCAATCTTGTTAAATCTTGTTAAATAAGTCAATTCCTTACAACAACAATAACAGAGAAACCTAAATCATTTTGGAGCTTCATTTCTAAACTTAGACAGGATAACCAGGGTTTTGGGGACCTTAACATTGCGGGTAACATCATTAGCGACGACAAACATAAAGCAGAAGCCTTAAACAATCAGTTCCAAAGTGTCTTTGCACACGAAGGAAATTCCACCCTACCAGATATGGCCAGAAGTCCGCATAGAGAAATCCCCAAACTAACAATTTCACTTAAAGGAGTACTTGATCAACTTTCCAAAATTAACATTTCTAAATCGCAAGGACCAGATGGCATTCCACCATGGTTCTTAAATAGATATGCCTCTCATCTAGCACCAGTAGTACATGCCATTTACCAATCATCTGTTGACTCTGGACAAGGACCAGATGGCATTCCACTATGGTTCTAAAACCGATATGCATCTCATCTAGCATCAGTAATACATGCCATTTACCAATCACCTGTTGACTCTGGACAAGGACCAGATGGCATTCCACCATGGTTCTTAAACAGATATGCCTCTCATCTAGCACCAGTAATACATGCCATTTTCCAATCATCTGTTGACTCTGGACAAGGACCAGATGGCATTCCACCAAGGTTCTTAAACAGATATGCATCTCATCTAGCACCAGTAATACATGACATTTTCCAATCATCTGTTGACTTTGGAGAAGTCCCCAATACCTGGAAAGAAGCCAATGTAACAGCAATTTTTAAGAAAGGAAGTAGAGCAGAAACATCTAACTACAGACCAATATCCTTAACACCTGTGGTTTCTGAACTTCTTGAACACATCATACATAGTCACATTATGAAACACCTTGAACAACACCACATTCTAACTGACCACCAACACGGCTTCCGTGCCAAAAGATCAACTGAAACACAATTAATTCAAACAATCCATGACATAAGCAAATCACTTGATGAGAAGAAATATGTAGACATGGCCATCATTGACTTCACCGAAGCATTCGATAAAGTTCCACATAAAAGACTAATCCACAAACTCAAACACTATGACATCACAGGCCCAATATCATCATGGATAAATAGCTTCCTTACAGGAAGAACTCAATAGGTTGTTATAAATGGATCCAAGTCAACGTCAACTCAAGTCATTTCTGGGGTACCCCAGGGCACAGTACTGGAGGCCACTACTTTTCCTACTTTACATAAATGACCTGCCAGACAATCTTTCCTGAACTGTTCGCCTTTTTGCAGACGACTGCCTGTTATATTCATTGATTAAAACTGACCAAGACACATCTGTCCTCCAAAACGATCTGCTCAAACTTGAGAAATGGCAACACACGTGGCTTATGAAATTCAACCCCACTAAATGTTATACAATGACAATAGCCTCAAGAAAACCGACACCAAGCCTCTACACCTTCTGCGGACAACAACTTAAATATGTTGAATCACACTGTTATCTTGGCATACATATATCAAATACATTAAATTGGACAGTACAAAGCAACTCAGTCACAAAAAGCACAACAGACATTGGGAATTATTAGAAGAAATTTAAATAAATGCCCAACCCAAATCAAGTCCATAGCCTACACAACCCTTGTCCGCCCTATACTTGAATATGCGTCAGCATCATGGGATCCTCATTGCCTAAGAAATATCAAACTCATAGAAAGAACCCAGAGACAAGCCGCCAGATTTTGTAAGAACAACTATTCTAGAGAGGCCAGGATCGGTAACACAACTCCTTAAAGATCTCCGGTGGGACACCCTCCAATCAAGAAGAAAAACCCAAAGACTTAGCATATTATATAAAATGGAACATAACCTCATAGATATCCCACTAGATCAATACATCAAACGGAACACCAGATGCTCACGTAGACATAAGAAACAGTTAGTACAAATCAGGCACTCGACAAACATATTTGGAAACAGCTTTTTCCCAGTCACAATAAAAGAGTGGAATTCTCTACCTCCAAGCTTTGTATCAAGTACATCACTGAATTCATTCCAGATTAGTCTAGCCCAACATGTAAAAAATGTATTCATAAGAGCCACCATGCGCACTGGCGTGACGTGTTGGACATTTTGCCAGTCAAAATACAGATACAGATACCACTGCTGAATAGCTAATATATTTGCCTTGACAACCGTATACAACAAGTGGCTCCACGAAGTGGATTATTATGAATAAAAATGATTTGAATAGCAGACATCGTCAATGCCGGAAAACCGGCCTGTCGTACTGAAGCGTCACAGACAGTGCGGCCGGAAAACCGGCCTGTCGTACTGAAATGATTACGTAGCTAAAGGATGATCTCGTGATCGAGAAAATCGAACAGGAACATACTTTCTTAAGGTACGTGACTTAAAGAGGATCCCGTGATCGATAGGATCGAACCGGAACGGTCGTTTTATGGAAGAGGAGCAATTCGCAAAACGAGCCAAATAAGCATTCAGAGTAATGAATCAGGCAATTTCGCTTTACACAGAATAGCGTAGACGGTTATTTTGATCTCATTTAAAGGAAATAAAAACGAGGCATTAGCTAAAATCCGTTTTCTATGTGTACACAAAATTTAACATTGCATGTAACATTTGTCAACTTTAAAAATACAAAAAAATACATTTGTAGCATCAATTCGTTTTTTAAACCCGTCTGTGTAGTGATTCCCGCGGAAAATTTAAATTTAATGAGCTAGGCGATCACGTGGTATCGTGACGTTACAGTTTACACATACTCGCATCAGGCAGTTATCTTATGGTTCCAAATGAATCAAATTGTATTCAAAACAATGAATGCGAAGAGATCGATCTAGTTCCAGGCAATGGCAATGGGCCTACAAGCCGACGAGGTTTTGCTGAACTTCGGCTCATTTTCAGAATAATTATATCAATTGCAACCCACGAGATATAATCTACACCAGTAAACATACATAGCAAACATATATTGTATCCAGCTACAGAAAGTAACATGTATAATCTCATAATATCACTAGAATATCGATATATGAAGGAGGAGTTGTACAATTTATCATAACAACTTTTCACTGAATTTCCGTTGATCCCGGTAGCTCAATCGGTAGACGCGTTGAATTCGAGTAATATATTTTACAATCGGGAGACGCCGGTTCCAGCCTGACACCGAACAATTGAACCGAAACTTTTCTTGTCACTTTTTTGTTTATGTTTTCATGAAGTAATATAAACCAAACCATTTTTGTACAATGATGCACTGTTTATAAATATTTTTTTATTATTATTTATTCGTGACAAAAGTGAAAATACGGCAATTATGTATAACGATGCTGTATGTTCCTAAATTTCATTTGTCCAGATAGCTTCTCTCCGCTGTCTCGGCTGAAATTATGACATCCGAAGACGAGGGGGTGTGCTTTTGGAAAAACTTTCGCCGCCGCGCCGCCTATTTCTGGGAGGGGAAAACACAATCACATGTCTGCCCTCCAATTGCACACACCTTTCACAGTTGACAAAATACACATTAATCATCTCGTAAAATTTTTATTTCCACCCGCTATTGACGCTCGCGACAAAAACAAACATTCACGTTCACATTTAATGGGTGGACAGATCCATAATGTCTGCCCCCGGAGAAATTCCCCCGCCCCCTCTTCCTGCGCCTATGGTTGTGAGGGTGGTGATGAAAGCCTTCTCCCCCAGCTTGAACCACTTCTACTGGTATGTTGTTAATTCCAGCTGACTTTCCTTTTTTCTGAGATTTCACTGCAGCCTCCACTTCCTCACTGCAGCCTCCACTTCCTCACTGCAGCCTCCACTTCCTCACTGCAGCCTCCACTTCCTCACTGCAGCCTCCACTTCCTCACTGCAGCCTCCACTCGTCCTCTTCCTCACGAAGAATGGGGTAGTCGTCCTCTTCCTCACGAAGAATGGGGTAGTCGTCCTCTTCCTCACGAAGAATGGGGTAGTCGTCCTCTTCCTCACGAAGAATGGGGTAGTCGTCCTCTTCCTCACGAAGAATGGGGTAGTCGTCCACTTCCTCACGAAGAATGGTGTAGTCGTCCACTTCCTCACGAAGAATGGGGTAGTCGTCCTCTTCCTCACGAAGAATGGGGTAGTCGTCCTCTTCCTCACGTAGAATGGGGTAGTCGTCCTCTTCCTCACGAAGAATGGGGTAGTCGTCCACTTTCTCGCGAAGAATGGGGTAGTCGTCCACTTCCTCGCGAAGAATGGGGTAGTCGTCCTCTTCCTCGCGAAGAATGGGGTAGTCGTCCACTTCCTCGCGAAGAATGGGGTAGTCGTCCACTTCCTCGCGAAGAATGGGGTAGTCGTCCACTTCCTCACGAAGAATGGGGTAGTCGTCCACTTCCTCACGAAGAATGGGGTAGTCGTCCTCTTCCTCGCGAAGAATGGGGTAGTCGTCCACTTCCTCGCGAAGAATGGGGTAGTCGTCCTCTTCCTCACGAAGGATGGGGTAGTCGTCCTCTTCCTCACGAAGAATGGGGTAGTCGTCCACTTCCTCACGAAGAATGGGGTAGTCGTCCTCTTCCTCACGAAGAATGGGGTAGTCGTCCTCTTCGGTGGTCTGTGGACAATTTTGTACCGCTGGGTCTTGTAGTTGTACAGTTCTGAGCAGTATTCTGGCCATCGGTTGAGAATATGTTGTCCTTCTTTAAGGCATTTCCCTGACAGAAAAGGCTAAAATCTAACTTGGGGTGAGACCACATTAGATTTCCCCATAGGCGGCCATTATAACGTTTCCTTCATTTCCTGTAAATTTTAACCAACAATTTTCTTAAATATTTACACCATATTTACCCTCTATTCATACACACGCTGTGCAAAATTCGTAAAATTCTCATACCTCAATTTTCCATAAACCACTTTCAAACCTGACACCCCTTCATTTCTGCTAGAACCAGACTGTGATTTGCCCTAATGACATCATACAGCCAAATGACACCTGCATCTATACGCAGAAAAGCACAGTTTGACAACTGTCATAATTTGACAGCTCTGGTACCGCGCTGCAGAAAAACATAATTTCTACTTAATCAACACTATACAAGTGCTCTCAGAAATTCACACAACCTGCATAATGCCATTTCTATTGGGAACTTTCTCGGTGAGTAATGGCGTACGAATCCTTAATGTGGACTTACCCCATTAGCTGTGCGGGGGCACAGTCTTGGTAGTCGGCCGGAAGGGAGATTAACAGTACGCGCGCACACTCAAAAATTTCCTTCCGATAATAATGTCTTCATGTTAGCGACCGCATTTTCATCGATTTGAATTGACGAAGTTATTTAATAATAATGGGGGCAAACATCCACACTTCATATACCACATTGAATATATCACTATATGCATAAAGACAACACAAATCAAGTATAGGTTGAATGTGGCCAAGTTAGTGAAAGTTTATTACAGTATTACTAATTGTAAACAACGATAATCAAGAGTTAAATAATCACTACTGCTCATTGCACACAATACGTCCGCAAACGTATTGCGTATTACATATGACCACCGTTGCTAACAGTAATATTATGACTATAGTAAATGACTACTGGCTAATATATCAAATTTACCATATGGGTGGGGATCTCTTCCACTGACCTCCATTTATAACTGGATATCCAGCCGGCCAGTTTTATTGAGTCCTGACCCCATTAGCGGTCGATCATCTTGACTACGACAATTCATTTGTGGACAGAGCTGGTAGTTACACGGCCTACATTGTCAGAGGGTTAGTGTAGACACTAATAGATGTTAGTACTTAATCTTCAGAGTCTAATTCTCTTGTACAGCTGTATTTGACATTTGTAGATATTTCTGAGAAATCCATTTCAACACAGTATATTTACACATTTAGCATCTACTACCCAAACATTATATACACAATCCAATATGTATACATAGTTGAAAACATACATTTATTTTTATAATCAATACAAAATAATAAATTAAACACGCTCAGAAATGGCAATTAATCTGTGTAAGGATTAACGACAACTACACATAAATGCATGTCTCCATGTCATGCCCCCGCCTGACTGTATGAACCAGCATGCAACTGAAAACAAAAACAAAAAATACACGTACTTATCCACATAATACATGTTTATTATTTACATCCTATAGACAGCAGAGCCAGAGAGTTGTGTTACTGTTTTTAGTTCACACAAAAGCAATATAAATTACTTTTGCGATCCACGGTAGAAACGAACTAGAAGGTAACAGTAATCGTCTACCACATGTGTTGTGAATATGCAATATGGTGTATGTCGAGATTGTTTGTGGTGCCATATTCTGTCACACTTTTGAGGCAGATAATCTTAAAATATGAAATATAGGTCTACTTTGTAAACAATAGTTATAATTGAAATAACACTGAATGAATTTGCTCACTTATACGGAGCTATTTTACAAGAAAATTTCTGAAATGTTACAGATTACCCACAAACATTTGGCATAGCGTGATATTGGTTGTAATCTAAAGGAATTAATACTAGGCCAACAATAAAAAATATTACCGAAATAAAGGTTTGAAATGACTGGTGGTGTAATATAGTATTTAGGAATGTTTCTAAGCTATATATGACTATATTAATAATGTTCTATAAATTTGTTAACAACATTTGTATGTGAAAGAATATGGCTTGTTGATGTGTTAAGTGTGCAACAATTGTGTCTGGAAGGAAATCAAATTATTAGTGACATAACACAATTTTGTTTTATTTGTACGCTATGGAAATTGTAGGATTGCACTGTTGTATGTTTTGTGCTTTACTGCTCATATTTCACTGCCCCTATTTTATGAGACACGAGTCTGAGTACACCGTACTGTTATGTTGTAAATCAAATACTAATACAATTGACAGTGTTTTCCTTGATTGGGCCGATCCATGCTGTACACAAAGAAGACACCGCCCACGGGCGTGAATGTAAAATTAAGGAAAACAAAACAACAAGATTACTGTTTGTGTTTTGACAGCAAACCAAGTTGAAACTTGTTTTGAAGTTCAACTTCGAAATCGTCTTTGTATACGGAACACGTAAACAACCCTGAATTATGCTTAAAAGGCCGTCAAGAAAGACCGCGGCGTTTACCCTAGCATTACATAAATATACGATCTAGCAGTGAGACAGTATCTGCATAGATCGGCTGATACAACTTGCCTCAATTTATAAAGGAACACTGGCCAAATTCTTTAGCTCTTTGTACTCAAAATCGTAAAATTTACTCCACTGGAATTCACTCCAATGCTTACAATTCGAAAAAAACGTGAGTTTTTAATAATTCATTGCTATTAGATTCAACATGTGGCGAAACGATTTATTGATATCTTGTTTAAAGAAACACTGCAAAGGAAACAATTGTCATGATAACCGTGACAACTAAATTCCTTATATGTTTATTTAAAAATCTGCACGTAGACGTAGATTAAAAGTGTGGACGCATACACGAAGGAAGGAATTATACGCGCTGCTTACTGTCTACCCTGCGCAGGCACGTTAAAGTTTCCTTCCGTTATAGAGCTAATGTCTATTTCTCAAAATTAAGAGCCTTGCAATTGGGATATTAGGAGTTGCTGATCCAAATCCTCTCACACTACAAACAGGCTTCGAGCTGGATTAGTTAATGCGCATTAACTAAGCAGGTTCAGATGCCCCGTTGCGTTCACACTGCATCAGCCTGAACCGGAGAAGTTCTCGTCAATTAATGCCGTCTTTCGATAAATGACCACAGCGAGCCACAGAGAAACAAGTGGGCGGAGCATTAATTATTTAACAAGATTTAACAAGATTGCCACCCAGAGAATGAACTCTAGGTGGCAGGTGGACAAGGAAGCCCTTTGGCTTATCGAGAGTCCGACCCTTTTATCTATGTGTATCCCGCCCGTCTGAGATATGTGTCGATTTTATTTTTAAACATATTCACGCTACTAGCACCCACACAATCAGCAGGTAATCTGTTCCATTCATTTACAGTCCTTTGTGAAAATGAAAACTTTCTTATATCCAATCTACTCTGCTCCTTTGCTAATGTAACTTCATGTCCTCTAGTCCTTCTATCTTTCTTAACTGAGAAAAAAATATTTCTATCAATATTTTCATAACCCTTCAATATTTTAAACACTTCTATCTGATCTCCTCTCAATCTCCTGGTCTCTAGTGTTGTTAAACCGCATTTTTTTAGGCGTATTTCGTAACTAAGATCCCTCAGTTTTTGTATCATTTTAGTTGCTCTCCTCTGCACTCTTTCTAGCATATCTATGTCCTTCTTGCGATATGGCCTCCACGCTTGAATACAATATTCTAAATGAGGCCTAACTATTGTTTTGTACAGCGGTATTATTAGCTCTTTTTCCTTATACGTTATGTTTCGCCTAATTAATCCAAGGATTTGATTTCCCTTTGAAGCTGCAATTCCGCACTGCTCTGAAACCTTCATATCAGCACTAATGGTTAACCCTAAGTCCTTTTCTTTTACAGTAGTACTTAGTGCAGTACCCCCCATTGTATATTCTACCTCTTCGTTCCCATGTCCTGTGTGGAGGCATTTACATTTCCCAAAATTGAACAGCATTTGCCACTTTTCAGACCATTTGATCAACCTGTCAAGATCATCTTGTAAATGCTGTCTATCTCCATCACTTTTAATCCTTCTAAACACTTTTGTATCATCCGCAAATTTCAACACCTTGCTTGTTATTTCATCATCCAAATCGTTAATATATATTAAGAATAATATAGGTCCTAATACTGATCCCTGTGGTACCCCACTCAATACCGATTTCCAGTTTGAAGCCTCCCCATCAACTACTACACGTTGTCTTCTGTCAATCAGCCATTGTTCTATCCAGTTTATTATACCATTTCCTATGCCATGGGCCTTTAGTTTAAGCAGTAATCTTTGATGTGGTACTTTGTCGAAAGCTTTTTGAAAATCTAAGTAGACGATATCTACTGGTGATCCCTCATCTACCCACTTAGTGATGTCTTCCAAAAAACATAACATATTTGTTAAGCATGACCTCGCTTTAAAAAAACCATGTTGAGATGGGTTAATCAAGTTTTGTTTAACAAGAAAATCCACCATGTGATCTTTAATTAGTCTTTCTAATAATTTACAAATCACTGATGTTAAACTCACTGGTCTATAGTTCTCTGACTTGTTTCTCGAACCTTTTTTGAATAACGGTATAATGTTTGCTTCTTTCCATTCTAAAGGAACCACTCCCTCTTCTAATGACAAGTTGAAAACTGTTGCAAGCGGTATGCTAATTTGTTCTACAATTTCCAATAGTAGTTTGGGTGGAATACCATCCACTCCAGGTGATTTATTATCTTTCATAGCCCTTATTTTCTTAGCTACCATTTCCGGGGTTACAATTAATTGTCCTAAATAGTCTGAATCTGCCCCTTTGAACTTAGCCTCTGGTACTGGCAGTGAACTAATATCTTCCCTGGTAAACACTGAACTAAAGTACTCATTCAGGTCTTCTGCCATTAAGAATCCCTCCGATATTATATTTCCAGCACTATCTTCTAGAGGACCGACCTTATCTCGAACTTTCTGTTTGCTTCGAACATACGCATAAAAACTCTTGCTGTCATGTTTTATATTACTAGCTAATTGTTGTTCATAGCTTCTCTTTGAATTTCTAATTTCAGCTGTAGCTTGGTTAAGTGCATCTTTATAACTGTTGTAGTCTTCATCATTTCCAGTACATCTATATGAATTCCACATCATTTGTTTATACTTAATTTTTCTAATCGCTTCTTTCGATAAGTGTTTCTTTTTGGACCGTTTTCCTTGTTTTTTGAAGGGTACAAATTTATCGACTATGCACTTAATTTCACTCTTTAATATATTCCAGCATTCTTTTGCCGTCTTATTTTTCAGTGTGTTATTCCAGTCTATCTTTGCTAAATATTTCCTCATGTCCTTATACCTTCCTTTGTGGAAATTTCTCCTATACTGCTTTTTACTATTATGTGAAATGATGTTAACAGCTACCGCCTAGGGCAACGATCGCCAGTCGCAACATCTGACATAAATCAGGTAAAATTTAGTGCGACTTGGCGCCAATCCCCTAGTGTGCGAGCGGCCACCTGATTGTCCACCTGTCTATCAGTTACGCATCACCGCTTTAATTCGCGCGTAGTCACACACAGCTTTGGCACGCCTCTTATGCTGTGGAAAAACCGCAGGTGTGCTAAGAACGACCACAGGTGTGCTAACAAGATTTAACAAGATTTAACAAGATTGCCACCCAGAAAATTACTCTGGATGGCAGGTGGACAAGGAAGCCTTTTGGCTTATCGAGAGTCCAATACTTTTTATCTACATGTATCCCGCCCTTTTAAGGTATGTGTCGATTTTATTTTTAAACATATTCACGCTACTAGCACAAACACAATCAGGAGATAATCTGTTCCATTCATTTACAGTCCTTTGTGAAAATGAGAACTTTCTTATATCTAATCTACACTGCTCCTTTACTAATGTAGCTTCATGTCCTCTGGTCCTTCTATCTTTCTTAACTGAGAAAAAAATATTACTATCAATATTTTCATAACCATTCAATATTTTAAACATTTCTATCTGATCTCCTCTCAATCTCCTGGTCTCTAGTGTTGTTAAACCACATTCTTTTAGGCGTATTTCGTAACTAAGATCCCTCAGTTTTGGTATCATTTTAGTCGCTCTCCTCTGTACTCTTTCTAGCATATCTATGTCCTTCTTGCGATATGGCCTCCATGCTTGTATACAATATTCTAAATGAGGCCTCACTATTGTTTTGTACAGCGGTACTATTAATTCTTTTTCCTTATACGCTACATTTCGCCTAATTAATCCAAGGATTTGATTTCCCTTTGAAGCTGCAATTCCGCACTGTTCTGAAACTTTCATATCAGCACTAATGGTTAACCCTAAGTCCTTTTCTTTTACAGTAGTACTTAGAACAGTACCCCCCATTTTATATTTTACCTCTTCATTCCCATGACCTGTGTGGAGGCATTTACATTTCCCAAAATTGAACAGCATTTGCCACTTTTCAGACCATTTGATCAACCTGTCAAGAGCATCTTGTAAATGCTGTCTATCTCCATCACTTTTAATCCTTCTAAACACTTTTGTATCATCCGCAAATTTCAACACCTTGCTTGTTATATCATCGTCCAAATCGTTGATATATATTAAGAATAATATAGGTCCTAGTACTGATCCCTGTGGTACCCCACTCAATACCGATTTCCAGTTTGAAGCCTCCCCATCAACTACTACACGTTGTCGTCTGTCATTCAGCCATTTTTCTATCCAGTTTATTATACCATTTCCTATGCCATGGGCCTTTAGCTTAAGGAGTAATCTTTGATGTGGTACTTTGTCGAAAGCTTTTTGAAAATCTAAATAGATGATATCTACTGGTGATCCCTCATCTACCCACCTAGTGATGTCTTCCAAAAAACATAACATATTTGTTAAGCATGACCTCGCTTTTAAAAACCCATGTTGAGATGGGTTTATCAAGTTATGTTTAACAAGAAAATCCACCATGTGATCTTTAATTAGTCGTTCTAATAATTTGCAAATCACTGATGTTAAACTCACTGGTCTATAGTTCTCTGACTTGTTTCTCGAACCTTTTTTAAATAACGGTATAATGTTTGCCTCTTTCCATTCTAAAGGAACCACTCCCTCTTCTAATGACAAATTGAAAACTGTTGCAAGCGGTACGCTAATTTGTTCTACAATTTCCAATAGTAGTTTGGGCGGAATCCCGTCCACTCCAGGTGATTTATTATCTTTCATAGCCCTTATTTTCTTAGCTACCATTTCCGAGGTTACAACTAACTGTCCTAAATAGTCTGAATCTGCCCCCTTGAACTTAGCCTCTGGTACTGGCAGTGAACTAATATCTTCCCTGGTAAACACTGAACTAAAATACTCATTCAGGTCTTCTGCCATTAAGAATCCCTCTGATATTGTATTTCCAGCACTATCTTCTATAGGACCGACCTTATCCTGAACTTTCTGTTTGCTTCGAATATACGCATAAAAACTCTTACTGTCATGTTTTATATTACTAGCTAATTTTTTTTCATAGCTTCTCTTTGAATGTCTAATTTCAGCTGTAGCTTGATTAAGTGCTTCTTTATAAATGTTGTAGTCTTCATCCTTTCCAGTACATCTATATGACTTCCACATCATTTGTTTATACTTAATTTTTCTAATGGCTTCTTTTGATAAGTGTTTCTTTTTAGACCGTTTCCCTTGTTTTTTGAAAGGTACACATTTATCGACTATGCACTTAATTTCACTATTTAAGATATTCCAGCATTCTGTTGCTGTCTTATTTTTCAGTGTGTTATTCCAGTCTATCTTTGCTAAATATTTCCTCATGTCCTTATACCTTCCTTTGTGGAAATTTCTCCTATACTGCTTTTTACTATTCCTTTCTGATTTTACTTTGATGGTAAAATGTATCTGGTTGTGATCACTACTCCCCAGTGGCTCATATATCTTGACATTGTCAACTAATTCTTTCTGTGAGGACAAAACTATGTCTAACACATTCTCACCCCTGGTTGGTTCTAGCACATGTTGAGAAAGGAAATTATCTAGTACTAAAACTAAAAACTTGTGGTCCTCACTTCCCATACTCTGTAGAGATTTCCATTGTATATGCCCATGGTTAAAGTCCCCCATAATAATACAGTCCCGTTTGCTTACTTCCCTTATAGCGTTTTGTATTTTTTCATTCTCTTCTATGCTTATGTTTGGACTTCGATAAACTAACCCAACTGTTAACGTTGAGTTTCCTGTAACTATGTTACACCAAACAGCTTCTTCGCAATCTGCTTCTCTTTCTAATTTTATTTCATAAGCCTGGATAGATTCTTTAATATATAAAATAACTCCACCTCCCTTTCTTCCTATTCTATCTTTCCTAAACATTACATATCCTGTTAGTCCCAATTCGGCATCTGATATGTCAGTGGTGGCCCACGATTCGGTTATACCTATTATGTGAGGGTCAATATCTTCTACCATAATGTTTAGTTCACTTCTTTTGTTTACTATGCTCCTTGCATTTAAACAAATACATTTATATCCTGATTCAGAACAGTTTTCCAGGCTGTTCTTTGCCGATTTATTTCTGCTATCTTTATCTATGCCTCCAGTTTCAGGCTTCTCTGTGAATCCCCCCTGCGAATCTAGTTTAAATAGATGCAGCCTGCCCCACTGTCAACAGATTGCAGCAACTTCTCTGAGAAAATTGCTGCCCCCTTTCCACTTAGATGAAGGCCATCTCTCATGTACATATCTTCCCTCCCAACAAAGTATCCCCATAAATCTACGAATCCCACCCCCTCTTCTTTACACATCTGCTCAACTAGTGCGTTGATCGCCATCCTCTTGCAGTTTCTATATGTTGGCCCCCTTCCTCCCATTACTGGCAAAATTCCTGAGAGGATAATCTGTTCTACTCTTGTCTTCTTTAACTTCTTCACTAACTGTCTGTACTTCTGAACTATACCAGATGTTCCCTCCCTGTCTGCATTGTTTGTCCCTACGTGTACTAGTATAGACCCTCCCTTGCCATGCCCCAGTACCTTCTCTACCCTTTCAGTTACATGTTCTATCTTAGCCCCTGGTAGACAAACAACGACGTCCTCCCCCTCACTTAGAGTCTTATCTGTCTTTCTCATAATCGAATCGCCCATAAACACCCTCTCTTTCCTCACTGCCCCCTCAATCACTGCCTCAGAGTAGCTCTTTCTACGGTTTCCATCTGTTTGGTTGTAGTCTTGTTCCCCTGTCTTCTGCTCTCCTGTCACAATCTTGTCAGTTCCATTCTTTCTTGACGCTGTTTCTCTTGTCACCTTTCCTCCTGTCATCATCCCTCCCGACTTCTCTTCTGTCACATGTACTCTCACTTCCTTTCTTCCCGTCATCTTTCCTCCCATTGCATTTCCTTCTCTCCTCTCCCGTCTCTTTTTCCCTCCTACCTCCTTCTCAACGGTCACTTTCTCTCCTGTCACCTTCACACCTGTCACATTTCCTGCCGTCGATCCTCCACTTTCTTCCCCTCCAATCACCTTCCCTCCTCTCAGTCTCCTTTCCTCGGTCTTGTTGCCACTACTCTTGTTGCCACTACTCTGCTCCTTCAGTCTCACAGTATTCCCAACTCTCTCCCTGTCGTCTCTCTCCATTCCATCTGTCTCCTTGCTGATTCTCATCTCCATCCCCTTCACAATATCTACCAACCTAGCTACCTCTTTCTCCAGACCTTTCACCTTCCAACACCCCACGCACTGAAAGGTGAATCCCTCTTCCTTGGTCTCTGTCCATGACTTCGTACAGCCGGATAGGGCAAAATCCACCCAACTGTGGCAGTCGTCGCACACCAAGTGTCTCTTTGCCTTGACTTGCCGCTTGCAAGGCGCCATATCAGAATTTATTTAATAATAATAGTCTAATTAGCTATTTAAAATAGTTTAGTCAACTGTGTTTACACTATTCACTGTCTATGTAGTCTTTAAGAAGACTGTTTTCTGTGCACAAATGTTACACTTTACGTAAGATTGCGTACGCTAGACTGCCTTATTTATTTAGGTTATACAGCGCCCTAGCGAATAAGAGAGACACTAGCTACATAAACTTAATTCGCCCGGTTATCGCAAATGCTTAATTTTAACAACAAAGCTACCTTATCAAAATGTCTAGCAGTTACTGACTTACACAGATATTATCTTATGTAGGTAGTTTATGGTTGTTACTTTATCACCTATATATTATACCACATCATGAGGTTTGTTAAATCTTGTTTACAAACTTATCGTTCACTAACGTACCCTATTATCACTCACTAGACTAAAGTGTCCTAAAATACTTTATCTAACTAACTTTAAGCACAACTGCCACTCAATATATGTTTACTGCTACTTTATGAATGATATTAAGGCAAGAATAATACTTATCAATCTGTAATTCCACTTCCTTATGAACTTTGATACACCACCAATTTCAACGATCTATCCCCGCCAAATATAGCCTAAGAAGAAGTCGACCACAGATGTGTTAAGAAGAAGCAACGAACATTACGACGCAGTTGTGTGGAATTACTGTCTTATCGACACAGGTGAGGTACGTCTTCAAAAGCATAGATTAGTAATATTTGACAATAGGTATACATAAACTGCTTGACATAATAAAATTGAGAATTTCTATTGTAATGTTCAAGGCTAAAAATAAGATGCTGCCGTATAACCTTCAAGAATTCTTTGCTACTAACCATGATACAATGCATTTGACACGTCAAAGTAAAAAAATGAAACACGTGTATACTCGCAAAACTTTGTCACACACGTCACACAGGTGCGCTGTAAAATTCTGTCAAATTCAGTATCTTTAGAATGTGGACACGTACGCAAGACAAACGCCATTTAGTTAAAGTTTTTCGTTCGCTAACTTTTCCATAATGTAGTAATACGTTAACTTTGGGAGCAAAGTGACAATATCTCCTTCCAGGTGCAAGTGTTTGTTCGCTAACTTATCTATAATAAGCCCTATAGCAGTACGTTAACTTTGGGAGCAAAGTGGTAATATCTCCTCCCAGGTGCAAGTGTTTGTTCGCTAACTTATCTATAATAAGCCCTATAGATTATGTTAACTTTGGGAGCAAAGTGGTAATATCACCTCCCAGGTGCAAGTGTTCTATAATAAGCCCTATAGTAATACGTTAACTTTGTGAGCAAAGTGACAATATATATTCCCAGGTTCATATGTTCGTTCGCGTCTGCCTGTAAATAATCGCATCCATTGACCATTCACTGTTGATGTACCAATTGGCGATATATTTAAAAAGGTAGTTATGTGGTGTTATTTACTTACGTATTTAGTATGCTCACTGCATGCATTTTGTATGCACTGTTGTACCACACTCGGGAAGGCGCTACTATATGCACATTCATATAGGACCCAGTGGGTCCAAGGATACAATGTGTATACTGTACACACTGCCTGCTCGGCGTCTCTCACACGCCCGACCGGGAGATAGAGAGCACCACTCTGTGAGCCCACGACAGATTACAAATTTGTCCACTGTGTGGAATATTTTATTTCCCCTGGTATAAACGCCAACGGCTTTTATTGTATCTTCCGAAAGACACAGGCAACGAGAGGTGAACGAAATTGCCCAAGTAATGGTCAGTACATGATTAATATTAAACTATTCCACGATAGTTAAAAAGTTCTCTTTTTAAATCAATACGTAAATACATAATGGTAAACAACATCGGTCATGAGAATGTTCTAGAAATTATATATAATGATATGGAATATTCTGTAGAATTCAAAATAAATCGACGTGTTTATAGAAATTTCGTAGAATTTTCAGAATATGCTATAGAATTCAATAGAATGTTTATGCTTCATCTTTTTAGAATTCTATAAAATGTATATTATTTTGTAACATTTCTATAAATTTCCACAACATTCTATATCATCATGTTTTGCTAAACATGGGCAACCAGGGATAACGAAATAGCCCATGTATTGAATCGCCACCAACAGGATTTCTCTCGGAGTCATAAATACACTGAATCATTCCTTCCACTTCTAGCCGTCCACGAATACGTCCAACGCGCTTGCAGACTTGTACCGCGTCATTGTGTGTTCGTCGCCATAAACATGTGCTGCACCCATTATGAGTCAGACACATCCCCCGTGGCAATGCGGCCAGTCTGTCTCGTTGACCCAGAAAACTATGCGGCATGACTAGAAAGTAGGGAGTGATTCGGATGCTTGAGGTGAAATACACAATACACAGGAACCACGGTACACCGGACATTGTGTCAACTGAGGTCAACTCGTTAGGCTTCTATTCGTCAGCGAACGCAGCCTATTTTGGTTTCCGCTAGCTAAGCGAAATTGGGGTGACCGGTCGCTCGGCGTGAAGTAACTGGAAACTGCCAATATCTAAAGGGCAATAGAAAAGCCTAGTTAAATATAGCAGGAGTTTCAATAGACGCACAAAGGTGTGCGCACCAATAACACCTATTGAGCACATCAAAAAGACTTCGACGAAATGAGGTGTATCTAACGCTCACCGTGTGAACACTATTTGTCACCTGTATAATTAGGCAGGCCCGATTTAAGTAGGTGGTTAAGCCGGATCGACGTCAAGACGAGGGTGCGCCAGCTGATTTAAGAATGACTGTTATAGTTCGAGACTCGACCGGTTAACCTATTAGTTACACTATTAATTGAGATGGCAGGAACATAGTTAGGAAGATTAAATACTTCAAAGGCTTAGCCTCTCACATTCGAGCGTCATAAGTCTATATGTTACTGGATATTGGTAATATTTAAAGGACCATAGAAAAACATAATTAAATATAACAGGAGTTTCAATAGACGCACTACGGTGTGTCCACCATTAAAGCATATTGAGACACATCAAAGGGACTTCAACGAAATGTGGTGTATCCGTCGCTCACCGCGTACACGTCTTTCTCTCTTGTATATTAGACAGGCCCAATGCTGAGTGGGCATGCTTAATTCTTACTGCTTGACTCGTATGTATGTTGACTACGCTACTGCATATCACAGTTGCTTGGTGTAACACGTATACTGTTGCTTGTATTTAATAAACTCACCAACCCACGCTGTGAGGCTTGGAATCATTAGGAAGGCGAGCTGACCACGTAGTAGGTTCAGAGTCCTAGTGTAATTCACACAACGTACAATGTTACAACGTGTTGTGAATGGACGATGGAAATACAGCCAAAGCAGTGTTGAGGCGGATGTCCGAAAGAGAGCGAAACGTGGACGACGAAAAAGAGTGTAGAATGTGGATTTGATGTATGTCACATTTCACACCCTGCATATTTGGTCTGAGTAGTCACCACTGTCAAGCGGCAAGACACCGCGCGCTCCACGTGTGGCTACATGCATCACCTGGCAGGAATGCAGGAATTAATACTTAAAGGGGCGTTGGCATACTCTCACGAAGACCGCTGAAACGTTCTGTGGAGCGAAGTGGCACAGAGCCTAGACCACCGTCCTCTCAATCAAGATAACAGCTTTGCTTAGGTTATGACTCGGTCTCGCGGATTTCTCACGCAGTGCTTCTTCTCAGGTCATTGCACTGGATTCCCATCCGATACCATATCATATTTAGATGTGAACTGTTACCTACCAGGCACTTTCCTGTAAGCAACCAGCATAGTAGTTATTTAGACTTCTCTAAATAACTTCTCAGCATATTTACGTTCATTGGTGACTCCTGTAAGAGAGTCTACCAGCTTCGAACATTTATTTCTCATTTACGTTTTTTTTCCTGTAGAATCAATAATTATACTGGAACTAGGACTTTGTTCTGTCGCTGCTCCAACGGTGTGGGACATATCCCTCTTAGCGTTAGATCAAGTGACAATATTACACAATTTCGCCGTCATTTAAAAACATCCACCTTAGCTTCCTGGTGTCTCTATCTGTTGACGACCTTAATACGGCTTATCGAATCTGAAATTAACCAACCCTTTTGTTTTAATGCGTCTCAGACTTAGACGCAAAAGTTATTATTATAATTATTATGATTATGTTATTAGTACGATGCTGACGCACCACAGGTAGCGTAGCATACAGAAGTTAGCACGATACAGATCGCTATAATCAATATTGGTCCTCCGTGGGAACCAGACGTGGTGTTACATGGTTCTCTCCTGCAAGTCATCCGCAATTCGTCTCCCAATCGCGCACACCACTCTTTCCTTATATACTAGCTACGTCCCACTCTTCTTAGTGAAAGGCCATTTAACAAGAGTTAACAAGATTACCACCCAGAAAATTCATTCTAGATGGAAGGTGGACAAGCAAGCCCTTTGGCTTATCGAAAGTCAAACCCTTTTATCTACGTGTATCCCGCCCTTTTGAGGTATGTGTCGATTTTATTTTTTAATATTAACGCTACTAGCACACACACAATCAGAAGATAGTCTATTCCATTCACTTACAGTCATTTGTTAAAATGAGAACTTTCGTATATCTAATATACACTGCTCCTTTACTAATGTAACTTCATGTCCTCTAGTCCTTTTATCTTTCTTAACTGAGAAAAAATATTTATATCAATATTTTCATAACCATTCAATATTTTAAACACTTCTATCTGATCTCCTGGTCTCAAGTGTTGTTAAAACACATTCTTTTAGGAGTATTTCATAACCACTATCCCTCAGTTTTGGTATCATTTTAGTCGCTCTTTTTTGTACTCTTTCTAGCATATCTATGTCCTTCATGCGGTATGGCCTCCACGCTTGTATACAATATTCTAAATGAGGCCTAACTATTGTATTGTACAGCGGTATTATTAGTTCTTTTTCCTTATACGCTATAGTTCGTTTAATTAATCCAAGGATTTGATTTCCCTTTGAAGCTGCAATTCCGCACTGCCCTGAAACATTCATATCAGCACCAATTGGTAACCCTAACTCCTTTTGTTCTACAGTAGTACTTAGTACAGAAACTCCCATTGTATATTGTACATCTACGTTCCCATGTCCTGTGTGGAGGCATTTACATTTCACAGAATTGAACACATTTGCCCTTTTGCAGACCATTTGATTAACCTGTCAAGATCATTTTGTAAATGCTGTCTATCTCCATCATTTTTTTATCTTCTAAACACTTTTGTATTGTTCGTAAATTTCAACACCTTGCTTGTTATATCATCGTCCAAATCGTTGATATATATTAAAAATAATATATGTCCCAGTACTGATCAAATGTGGGGCCTCACTCAAAACAGATTTCCAGTTTGAAGCCTCCCCATCAACTACTACCCATTGTCTTCTGTCAATCAGCTATTTTTCTATCCAGTTAGTTATACCATCTCCTATGACATGGGCCTTTAGTTTAAGCAGTAGTCTTTGAGGTGGCACTTTGTCGAAAGCTTATTGAAAATCTAAGTAGATGATATCTACTAGTGATCCTTCGTCTACCAAATAGTTATATCTTCCAAAAAGCATAGCATATTTGTTAAGCATGACCTCGCTTTTAGAAACCCATGTTGAGATGAGTTTATCAAGTTATCTTTAACAAGAAACTCATGTGATCTTTAATTAATCTTTCTAATAATTTGCAAATCACTGATGTTAAACTCACTGGCCCATTGTTCTCTGACTTGTTTTTGGAACCTTTTTTAAATAACGGTATACTGTTTGCTTCTTTCCATTCTAAAGGAACCACTCCCTCTTCTAATGACATGTTGAAAACTGTTGCAAGCGGTATATTAATTTGTTCTACAATTTCTAATAGGAGTTTAGGAAGAATCCCATCCACTACAGGTGATTTATTATCCTTCATAGCCCTTATTTTAGCTACCATTTCCGGGGTTACAATTAACTGTCTTAAATAGTCTGATTCTGCCCCCTTGAATTTAGTCTCTGGTACTGGCAATGAACTAATATCTTCCATGGTAAACACGAAACTAAATTAAATTACTAATTCAGGTCTTCTGCCATAGAGAATCCCTCTGAGATTATATTTCCAACACTATCTTCTAGAGGACCGACCTTATCCTGAACTGTCAGTTTGTTTCGAACACACGCATAAAACTCTTACGCTGACATGTTTTATATTATAAGCTAAATTTTTTTCATAGCTTGAAATTTCTAATTTCAGGTGTAGATTGGTTAAGAGCTTCTTTTCAAAATGTTGTACTCGTCATCATTTCCAGTACATCTATGTGACTTCCATCTCATTTGTTTGTACTTATTTTTTCTAATCGCTTCTTTCGATAAGTGTTTGTTTGACTGTTTCCCTTGTTTTTTATGGGAACAATTTTATTGACGATACACTAAGTTTCACTCTGAGATATTCCAACATTATTTTGCTGTCTTATTCTTCATTTTACTATTCATTTCTGATTTTACTTTGATGGTAAAATGCATCTGGTTATGATCACTACTTCCCAGTGGCTCACATATCTTGACATTGTCAACTAATTCATTCTGTGAGGACAAAACCATGTCTAACACATTCTCACCCCTGGTTGGTTCTAGCACATGTTGAAAAAGGAAACTATCTTGTACTAAAACTAAAATCTTGTGGTCCTCACTTCCCATTATTTGTAGAGATTTCCGTTGTATATCCCCATGGTTAAAATAATACAGTCCCGTTTGCTCACTTCCCTTATAGCGTTTTGCTCTTTTTATTCTCTTCTGTGCTTATGTTTGGACTTTGATAAACTAACCCAACCGTTAACGTTGAGTTTCCTATAACAATGTTACACCAGATAGCGTCTTCGCAATCTGCTTCTGTTTTTAATTTTATTTCATGAGCCCGGATAGATTCTTTAGTGTATAAAATAAATCTACCTCTCCTTCTTCCTATTCTATCTTTTCTGAACATTACATATCCAGTCAGTCCCATTTCGGCATTTGATATATCGGTGGTGGCCCATGATTCGGTTATACCTATTATGTGAGGTTAAATATCTTCTACCGTAGTGTTTTGTTCATTTATTTTGTTTACTATACTCCTTGCATTTAAACAAACACATTTATATCCAGCTTCAGAACTGTTTTCCAGACAGTTCTTTGCTAATTTATTTGTGCTGTTTTTATCAGTGCCTCCGGTTTCAGGCTTCTCTGAGAGTCCCCCCTGCGAATGTGGTTTAAATAGTTGCAACCTTTCCCACTGTCAACAGATCGCAGCAGGTTCTCTGAGAAAACTGCTGCCCCCTTTCCACTTATATAATAATAATAATAATAAATAATTTCTTATGCGCCAATATCCTCAGATAATCCGAGCTCAGTGGCGCACCAAAACCAAAGGATTAAGCAATCTCGTACTCGTGTGATAGGCGAAAGTCGTCAACAAATGGATGGATGTGCTAGGAAGCTAGGGAGGATAGGCGATATTGAAAAGATAGGTTTTGAGGTGACGACGAAATGTAACAATATTTTCTGCTGATTTAACATTGACGGGAAGCGAATTCCATATAGTTGGCGCGGCAACTGAAAAAACTCGAGTTCCAGCCTTTGTCTTGACTCTAGCAACGGATAGCAACTTCGAACTAGACGAGCGAAGTTGTCTGGCTTGTCTAGCTGGTGTGAGCATTGAGTGTAAATAACTAGGTTGTTTGGATGAAAGGGCTTGGTATGTGATTGTGCAGATCTTAAACATAATGCGATATCGCACGGGTAGCCAATGCAGTGATTTTAGAAGTGGCACTGAGCGGGAGAATCGAGGAGATTGTGTGACTACCCTTGATAAACAATTTATATGGCCTCATATAAATTGTTTAGCAAGTGTAGTCACACAATCTCCTCGATTCTCCCTCCCAACAGAGTATCCCCATAAATCTGTGAATCTCACCTACTCTTCTTCGCACATCAGCTCAACTAGAGCGTTGATCGCCATCCTCTTGCATTTTATATATGTTGCCCCCCACCCTTCCTCCCATTACTGGCAACATTCCTGAGAGAATAATCTGTTTAAATATTGTGTTCTTTAGCTCCCTCACTGTCTGTCTGTACTTCTGTACTATCTCAGTTGTTCCCTCCCTGTCTGCATTTTTTCCTTACGTGTACTAGTACAGACCCTCTCTTGCCATGACCCAATACCTTCTCTACCCTTTCAGTCACATGTTCTGTCATAGCCCCTGGTACACAAACAACGACTTCCTCCCCTTCGCTTAGTGTCTTATCTGTCTTCCTTAGAACAGAGTCACCCAAAAACACCCTCTCTTTTCTCATTACCCCCTTAATCACTGCCTCAGAGTAACTTCTTCTCCGGTTTGCCTATGTCTTGTTATTGTCTTGTCCCCATGCCGTCTTCTCTCCTGTCACATTCTCTTCGTTCCATTCTTTCCTGTCGCTTTTTCTCCTGTAGCCTTTCCTCCTGTCGTCGTCCCTTTTATCGACTTCTCTTCTGTCACATTTATTTCACTACTTTCGTCCCTTCATCTTTCCTCCCATCACATTTTCTTCTCTCCTCTCACGTCACATTTTCCCTCCCTCCTTCTCTACGGTCACTTTCTCCCCGTCGCCTTTACGCCTGTCACGTTTACTGTCGTCGATTCTCCAATTTCGTCCCCTCCAATCACCTTCCCTCCACTCAGTCTCCTTTCCTCAGTCTTCTTGCCACTACTCTGCTCATTCGGTCTCACAGTATTTCCATCTCTCTCCCTGTCGTCTCTCTCAATTCCACATGTCTTCTTGCTAATTCTCATCTCCATCCCCTTCACAATATATGCCAACCTAACTACCTCCTTCTGCAGACACTCCATCTTCCAACACCCTATCAACTGAAAGATGAATCCCTCCTCCTTGGTTTCTCTCCATGACTTCCCACAGCCGGACAAGGCAAAATCCACCCAGCTGTGGCAGTGACCAAGTCTCGCTTTTTTGGCGAAACATTGGCGGACCGAGACCGTAGAGCATTGTTGGTGCAGAAAAGGTGACAAACAAATGGGAATATTGATCGATAAGTATTATTCTTAACTTAATGTTATTCATAAAGTAACACTAGACATATATTGAGTAACAGTTGTGCTTAAAGTTAGTTAGGTATTTAAAGTATTTGAGAACATTTTAGTTTAGTGAGTGATAATAGGGTAATTTAGCCTTCGATACGTTTGTAAACAAGATTTAATAAACCTGATTACGTGATAGAATATATAGGAGGTAAAGTAACAATCATAAAACTACTTAGATAAGATAATATATGTGTAAGCCAGTACCCGCTAGATACTTTGATTACGTAACCTTTTTTGTTAAAGTTAATTAAGGGCGATAGTCGGGCGAACACCAGTTTGTTATGTAGCTAGTGTCCCACGTATTCGCTAAGGTGCGGTATAACGTAAATAAATAAGGCAGTCTAAAACCGGCTTTACACTACGCACGCGGTTGCAAGCGTCGAGGCGATGTTGATGTTATTGAGAAAGGTCAAGGCCGAATCTTGTTTCTTGCAATGTACTTCGCAAGCAACAGGGTCGCGTGTATATACAATGCAACCTGGTTGCATGCATCACGAAAAGTCAATCAGTTTCATCCTAAACCTTATGACCTTTCAGTGATTTCAATTGTTGGCGTCAATTTAATATAATGTAATCTCAACAATTTTGCTCATTTAATATCTGATACGACAATTCATTTAGTAAAAACAAATATATTGATGGGAGTTGAGACAATGTTATGGCATCCTCATGGGCCATCAACATTTTAAAAATCATTACAGTTTAATACAAAAATGCACTTTTTATTAAGTTAATTGTACACATTACTTGACACTATTATGAAATAATTCACTTTACATGCAAGAAGTTCACATATCTAATTAAATACATGAAGTGTGGGTACAGTTTTAAAATTGCATTGCATCATACATCAACAATTGTTTTATTGTTGTGGTGTAAATCCTAAGAAATATAAATACATTTCTCTGTGCATATATTTCATTAAAAAAAACTTGTCAATAATGAAAACTATGTCAAATATACTGCAAATGCTATGATTTATGATGTTCAAAATACTTCACAAGTACACTTTGTGTGAATCAGTTTATTATTTTTGTTGTCTTGTGATATGAGCGTCTAGTGTATCAAGACAACTAGTTTTCAATGGTCATAATATAACATTGAACATATGTCAAAACAAGAGTCGATCAACCAGAAGTGGATGATGAATAGGTCTCAAGCTGCCACTGGAACAATGAAACAATTGTCCACAGGGGAAATGGCGACATATCACATACACTGTTTTTACATGAAGTTGCAGCGTTTCATATAGTGTAATCCAAAATATCCACCATAGGTTTTAGTCTGCAAACATGCCTTGGTCTCTGCAATACAATTACCTGCAACACACAATATAATTAGTTCACAATGTACCCCTAATTTAAATTGGGTGAAGAGTAATATTGGCATACGAACATTCGAGAAAGTGACATATTGTTTTCAAATGAAATGCTATTGACTGGTCTAATCGCTATTGTATTCACTGCTTTTTATATTGAAGTTTGAGAAACCGAGTTTGACTTTGCGAAGCGTCTATATCAACTTTAATTTTATCAATAAAATATTCCTAATAGAAGCCACGTCTTCAATCAATCTAAGTTCCCGTGATCCTTTTATCAGCCATTAAATAGTGATCGTAACAGTATTGATGATCTCATTATACAGTACAATCATTATTTTCATAACGAACTTTCATTCGCTCTATAAGTGTATTGGCATAACATAACACGATATAGGAGATAAGACAAGTAAACGCCCGCTTCGAATATTGTCAGTGATACCTACCGCCCAACAAGTATCGGTTCTTCCATGCAATGCAACTGACATGAACCCCAACGATGGTACTTTTCATGTATGTATAAATCAACAAATATTAGTGTTAGGAGAGTAAGGCAAATTAAACTAATTGTTTAGTAATCTGCCAAACAACAACTTACCGCCATGTTTCAAATGCGGCACGTCACTCACGAGCGCTGGCTGTGATTGGACAAATTACATGCAACCAAGAGACGCGATTGTACGGAATAGAGCATTCCCTATTGCAAGAGACACGTTGCTAGCAACATAAGACGCCGACGCATAAGACGCAGTTGAATGCGATGTACCGTGTACACGAGGCGATCAGGCTGCGACCAGGTTACAAGCGACCGTGTCTCCTGCTGCATGCAACCGCGTTGCATGGTGTAAAGCCGGCTTAACGTAACGTTGTCGCGCTTACATTTATCCGGGCGTTAAATTTTTTCCGGGTGATGTTTATGTGCATATGTAAGGCATAATTTTTGGCACAAGTAGATCACGTAGTGATAAATAATATCCAGTAGTTGAATACATTTCGTTTGTTGTCATAATACGAGCGTTATAGTTAGAGTACGTAATTATAATTTGCTGTTTCAGATTTGTGACCAAGTATAAGAGTTAGTCACGTGACGTGTGCGTGGGAAGGAAACTGTTTTACGACAGAAATTGTTTATGTCTGTGGGAAGCAAACATTTTGTAATTTATGTATATAATTTATACAGACATATATATATATATATATATATAAGCATACATAACTCCCGGATAAATGAAAACGCGGCAGTCGTAGCTGGTGCTGAAAACATTTCCCTAGATACGCGCACGCGCAGAAACGTCACCCGAATATTATTTAACACCCGGATAAATATAAATGTATTTAAATTAGGTCACTACCGGTTGTGCCTCTTCTGCATTTCTTAATATGGCGCGCTACAGTCTGGCTCGCTGCCTGGCTACCTGGTCACTGTTCCCGCATGTTACCTAATCTGCTGACTGAATCATATCCCAACTACTCAAGCGACTAGGCTATGCTTGTCTAGCCTTGCTATCTTTGGCGATAACCTGAACTAAACCTAGGGGAACTTTCTGTATCTCAGATCTAATTATAAGACCACAAGCTATAAGACTAAAGCAGTTCCAATGATATACTTATTAAACACAACTCCTTTTATAATAATTAATATATTTCATGGATAAGTAATTACTAGGAATTTATGCAAAGCTTAATTCCGTACAAGCTGTTGATCGTACTGTTGATGAAGAAGTAAAAACTATATTCGTTCTAGCGGTGATTTGCAGAGTTATGAGGCCACTCCTAAAAGTGTTCCAACAAAAGCTGTCTAACAAAGCAGTAGATCGCATTACTACGCAGCAACTATACGTGTCAATTTCAGTCAACCTTTGCCTGCCACTGGCACCCATTTGCAACGACCGGCCACTCAACGCCTGATCGGTGCCGTGCCCTGCTTGACAACACAATGTATTACCTGTTTATGTATGATACTGGTGTACAAGGCTCAATCAGTCACTTTATCCAATGGCCCAGCGTATCTAAAACTAGCGCGCATATCTGTCATTGCCGAACTATATTTGCTTCGGCGCTAATAACAAAATAGTTCAATCTTTTACACATCAACCTGCTTTACACATACATTTCATGATGTATGATCTTTCAAATGTCATGATAAATAACTGATTATGAGTAAATTACAGCGGTGATATTCGGTGCGTGACTGTCAGTGAAGCTAGTTCAGGAAGCAATATAGGTAGCTGCAGCAAAGACGGAGACTTCAATTAACGACTCAGGTAACTTCGGGTGAGCAGTGTCGCGTGACAGCCCTTTGCCAAAACATTCTTCTTAGCGTATGCGTATAGAATAACGTCGCAGTGCTGACGCAAACCACCAGTACAGCATGTTTATTTACACAGTATTACCTGTTTCTGTTCAGGTTTTCTGCAAGCACGCTCCATCAGCGCACACGCCACTCACTCGTCACAGGCCGTTGGTTTGTCACTGCTTTAGTCGTCCACGCTCCCGGACAACATGATGCAAACGACAACACAGAACGTAATCGTTGCCCCGAGAGACGATGGGTCGACTTACCCTAACTACTCGAAGAAATCGTCGCTAATTCTGGGCATCTTCCAGTTGATCATTGTCCTTGCCACGTTTATTCTCAGCATCGTAGGAGTAGTGGTGACGCGAAACTACGTCGAGACATGGGCAGAGAACAAGGACGTAAACTACACCGGGACCATGGTGTTTAGCCTTGTCTGCTGCGCTCTCGTAAGTATGTTTTGGTAATTCGTACGTTCACTGTGTGCCGGTAATACTGTAGAAAAAGCTGTTTTATAGATGGGTCGAAATAGTAATTAAGTTGGAGGATTTCTTTGATTCCAATTTTCTTCAGTTCACATACATAATTTTTAACTTTCAAACGATGATCCTCCCATTATTAAGAAAAACGTACGGAATCAGAACGGAACGGAGAAACCATACCGGCAAGTATCGGATCGGTAGTTCCCATTATCTGCTACATTCCAAACTGGGCGTATATATATAATAGTATTTATGTATCATACTAGATAGCGAGTTAGCTGTGTACCAACGTGTGACCGCAGCTTGTTGGAGGCAAACATACCAACACTTGACAACAGTTGTAAAGTTCGAAAAATGGCAAATTTTATTGCCGGATTACCTCATGGTAACCATAAATCATATAACTGGAACTATGCATTATAATAATAGCATACGAATTAGAGCAAACATTAAAAATATTGCTGTTTACATGCAACAAAGGTGAGGGGACAACCACCACAGGCACTGTTCTTTGTGAATAGTGTTCCCCTGCTCCCAAATGGAGCGATAATATAGCCTTTCGATGTGCACGCCATCACCGCACAACAACGAAACAAAATCCAAGAGCATTCCACGATGTTTCCAAAAGATGATTTTTTGAAAGAATGCAATTACGCGCCTCAGCTCCTGGTTCACCTAGTCAACTAAAGAGTTATAGTGCAGGCGAACTGGGTGACGCCAATTTTCTACTAAGGGGACTCACGCGGTAACTTAATTGACAAATTGCCACGCGCGTGATGCCCTGCTGCCTGATCAAATTCCGGGCAACCGACAGAATGTCTCTGGCTAACTTAGCCCCGATTACCCAGGCGCTGTAAGATGGCAGTACTTTTTCGCCCCTCACAATTGCCTGGAGCATTAAGGCTCTGCCAATGTTACCGGTAGGGGGCTTTGCTCCAGATTCGGGTAGAGACGATGATTGGCTCTCAGGCCAACAATGAAATAAAATATTAACTAAGGATACACTTTTATCAGACAATACTATACTATAAAACAACTATTCAACATTAAAGATTAATTTTATTTTGTATAATACTATTTCGGGCAGTATTTCGTAATTTGATTTCCTTATCAAAAACATACATAATATATAAACATTCTGGGGGATAGACGTGCTAACTGACAGTGAGCTGTCAGAAGGCGGCTTCCCATTGTTGCCATCTAGAGAACAACATTCAAAAGAGCCACACTATCTTCCCGGTGAAGTCACGCAGACAGGCGAGAGTCGGTTGAGCGAGACTATGGCTAACTGTACATGATTGCACGCCTGGCTATTTAGGTCATTACCTCGATTAGCAGAATTACCTGCTGTGCGTGGACAGTTGCTATCTGGGGAGCCCCGTCTCGGACAAATGGAATCCCCGCACCCCTTTGTCCCAACGTCGAAAAATTTACCATCTCACGACGGATGCCACAATTGATAATGTTGTGACTTCTACAATACTGTGAGAATCGTGTCAGGAAACTGTCACCCACAAACAGAACATGTTCGGATGAGGAAATACCTGCCTCTTCGGACCCTGGGGTGCCCGCCATTGACACAGCCATTCGAATTTCGAACAAACAAAGGAAATTAGATCGCTCGAGTAACTATCAGAAATGCGACAACACGAGGAAGAATCGGGTGATCTTTACTTTCTGACCTAACCATGAAAACGACCACCTACAGCCGCCAAACTTCTCCTCACACATTTTACATGCATATACACACTACGTTACAAAAGCAATTCTCTTACAGTTCAATAACGCACACAATTTGTATAACAAACTCAAGTAAAACTCGACGTCGCCGGGGGCGACTACCCGTAGTTGCACGGTTACCGTAACATTGATATTGTATCGATGCGTCACTACAGAAATGAGCTTCACAGAAATTCCGTACAGTGGCGCTATGATTACTATACGCGTGTTCGCGCGCGATATAAATATAAATATAAATATATATATATATATATATATATATATATATATATATAATATCGTTAATATACACGGGCGCGTGAATGTCTGTACGTTTGTGTTATTTATAAGATTGGCATTGTTTCTGTTAAAACGTAGCTCGATTAATTAAGCCATAATTATTATCATCAGTATAGTTTGCAGGTAATGAAAGGTTATAATTTCTACTTAATGTAAAAAACAAAATTAGTCGTAAGAATAGCTAATAATTGTGTTCCCGTGCGTGCGTGCTTGCGAGCAGGTTTTTGTGCATACGTGCGTGTGTGTCTGTGCACTTACACTAATACGTTCTTTTGATAAGACAATATAAGTTATTATTCTATCGACTCCTTGACACAATATCAATTTTAGGTAACCGTGCAGCTACGGGTAGTCGCCACCGGCGACGTCGAGTTTTACCTGAGTTTGTTTTATGAATTTTGAACGTTATGGGAATGTAAGAGAATTGTTCTTGTAACGTAGTGTGTGTATATGTATGTAAGATATGTGAGAAAACGTTTAGCGGCTGTAGGTGGTCGTTTTCATGGCTAGGTCAGAAAGTAAAAGATCGCGAAGAACTGAATTAAAATTCACCGCATCCTGTGTCCCCACCGAATGTGACACTCGTTGAAATCAACGCGTGGTCAATACAGATAACAAACAAGCTAATAACCCAGAAAACAAACAAAAAATAGAAATTTCTCTCGTCAAAATGGACTGTCTTTGCTGGCTGAGAATTCGAAGTGACCGAGCCAGCTGTACTACCCAGCATGCTTTTGCTGGACCAGTCAATTTGTTGGGGGAAGACAGGTTACTCCCTAGCATCTACATAAAGATCATTGTAATAAATTAGAACTTCGCATATGTACGCATGTACGTATGGATGTATGTGAACATTTGTGATGTATGTTGCAGTACCTGGCAGCCGGCATTTGTGCGATTGTTGCTGGTGTCAAAGGCAAAAGAGGTGTGGTGAGTAGAGTGTTCAACATATGTAGTTGTTCGTGCTATGTTCTTTGTGGTATACGTTGTTTTAACTGATAACCTCAATTGTGTTATGTATTGCTGTAACAGATAACCTTAATTGTGGTATGTATTGTTGTAACTGACAACCTTCATATTGGTATATGCTAGTATACACATTTACTTTCTTTGTATAATCCGCCGTTGTAGGTGAAATCCTATAGTATGCTGTGTGTTGTTGTAGGTGACATCCAATAGTATGTACCCTGTGTGTTGTTGTAGGTGACATCCTATAGTATGCTGTGTGTTGTTGTAGGTGACATCCTATAGTATGTTGTGTGTTGTTGTAGATGACATCCAATAGTATGAACCCTGTGTGTTGTTGTAGGTGACATCCTATAGTATGTTATGTGTTGTTGTTTAACTGTCTTTGTGTTTTGTCTTTTCTTAGGTCATCGCATCCATGGTGCTGAATATCATCGTTTCCATTATTGCGGTCATCTCCGTTATCGTGTATGTGGTTACCATTGCTGCTGTGCACGGACTTGTTGCTCTATCTCATGACGACAACATTTTCAACATGAGAACAGAGGAAGAACAAGCCTTGCATAAATTCGTGAGTAAATACGTTTACTTTAACCTTTGCCACGTGTATAGGCGTTTGTACACAGAAGTGCAACGACGATGCGTACATATTCACGGTTTGATAGGTTAGCATTTAGCGCCGTCGGATCCATATATATTGTTTATGACATTCTTAACTTACTTGACTTAAGTGTCTAGGCCAATTTAACCTATCGGTATCCTCCTGGATGTCTCACCCCTCTGCTGTTAACAAAGGGAGTCCAGTGTCCTGTCTAACTTGGTTACTCCAACTCTTTTGAGGCCTTCCTTGTTTATTGTAGTTTACTCTGTCCATAAAATCTTCATTGAAAGTAATTTTAATGATATTTTCGTTTAGCGTACGGCAGACATATCCAAACCACCGTAGTATGTATATTTGATGACATCTGCAATGGAATCAGTGGTGAATGTCTCCACTATGATGTTGTTATTTCGTAGTTTGTCTGCCCTAGTAACACCCCTGATAACCCGCAGGCAACGCATCTCAAAAACGTCAAGAGACTAAGAGACTCGCTGGCACGTAAACAACACCCTTATATTTAACAACATCCTTGTACTTAACAACATCCTTGTATTTACCAACACCTTTGAACTTAACAAGGTTGCCATCGAAAGCTGCACGCTCCGGATGGCATGGGACCAGGAAGCCTTAGGTTTATCGGTAGTCTAACAATTTTCCACCTACATATAAACAACCCTTATCGTATATCTATCAATTATATTTTAAACATATCCGCACTGTTAGAATTAACACAATCATAAGGTAATTTGTTCTATTATTTTTTGTCCTCTGTGAAAATTAGGACTTCCTTATATCCAACCTACACTGTTCTTTAACCGACGCTGCATTTTGCCTTCTGGTTCTACTGCTTTCTTTGATTTTGAATAAAATACCCTTATCAATATCTTCATAACCATATAAAATGTTAAACACTTGTATTTTGTCTCGTCTTAGTCTTGTAGTCTCTAAAATTGTTGACCACATTCTATTAGACGGCTTTCATAATTAAATGTTTCAGCTCAGGAATCATCTTTGTAGCTCTTCGTTGTACTCTTTCTAGCTTATTTATGTCTTTTTGCGATAAGGCCTCCATGTTTGTATGCGATATTCCAAAATGAGTCGTAACTATTGCTTTTTTATAATGGTACAATTAGCTGGTTCTCCTTATATGTTATACTTGTTCTAATCAGCCCTAGAATTGTATTACCTTTTGACGCAGAAATCCCAGATAGCTTTGAAATGTTCATGTTAGCACTAACTGTTACTGCTCAACACTTTCTTCTTTATGGTTTTATCTAATCTAACATCACCCATTGTATAATATAGTACGGTATTTATGCTGGTGAAATCATCATGATAAACAATGACTTTAATAAACACGAAATATCCAGATTTAAATCATCTAACTATCTAATTACATACATAGGCCTACGTTGCCGTAGTTTTCTAGCTTTACGAAATCATCCCACGATTGCCTCCATGAGGTAAGTTCTCGTCGTGTTATACCTGCTTCCATTGGCTCATTTAGTCTGGTTTTAGCGCGTGGGCCGGAAGAACTGCTCTGGACGTTGATATCAGTGCGTTGAGTTTGTGAATCATTATAGTATTGGTGTCATTGACAATGACGCCGTTGCATTGTTCGCGCAGTGGTGAATTATTGTGGACACGTCTGTCTAGGGTCTCGCAGAAGATACACATCGATAGTTAGTGTCTTTCACTTCGTGTGGTCTCCTATTCCTGCTTCAACTGTTCGCGTTTATAATCGCATATTCTTGCTTTCACAAGAAAGTGAAGTGGCGAACCAGTCTGGTGCGCTTGTGGCGCCACAACGCGGATCAGTTGTGTTTTATTATTATAAGAAATAAGATGGTAAAGTATTAATAGGAATGCAAAATATAAGATTTTTATAACTTCATGCAGTGCCTTTCAACGTATTTGCAAATTGATTGTATAGAGATAGATATTCCCAGAGTAAAGGGTTCTGGACAAACTTCTTTCCTTTATACAGGCAAATACCACTGGAACAACTTCCCAATCGAAACAAAACAATGTCGATCTAAAATTAATTTTAGAAAAAAGGTGACGACCCTTTTTATAGTAGATTGGTGGCTCATGATCACAATATTTACGTTGCGTCTTAATATTATTAATGCATAATATTTATTTATTTGTTGCATTTTAAATGTTGCTATTATTACATATATAATTTTTTTAATCGTACTATTTATCTATTTATTTATTTATTTTTGTATTGTAATTACTTATTCACTATTTTCTAGGACCACTTTAGAAATAAGTATACTTTTCGTGATGATTGGCCTTATCTGACCAACTGATTCCTTGTAATACTCATTCTCAAGCGGATCCAATAACTATTGTCGAACGATGCTGGTCTGATCCCTCACAATGGTCTGTATGTGGACTTTCCGGATATGCTGCTAGAGGATTAACACCACGTACGGGTGGAACATTTTCACTTTCAAACATGTGTCTGCAAAAAGATACCATCGTTGCTGCGCGAAACTATCGATCAAGATTCCAGTCGGTGCATATGCAGTACATACGAATGTTGCCAAGGTGGAAAACTTATCTTCTGTCACGTCGCTGGCATGAGCACGCGAATCAAGGCTTTGGTGATACCATTTTGCGTTGTGAGGTAAACGTGCAGCAAGGTAGTCTTGCCTATACAAGAGAACCATCAGTCCGTCCCAGGAGAGTGTATGAAATGCGTTCGAAGCCCTTGCCGTTTTGACACCCATAGCTTTTCAGATGTTGTGTTTGGTACTTTCCCGAGGTCATTGTCATTGTTGTGTTTCTGTGGAGTATATCATAATGTCTGGCGAGTAGAAAAACATTTGTGCAACACGAAGGCGTCTATGTGATGCTAAGATTGAATGTTAGTTTTCTCTTGATTGTTGCTGTCAAATCACAAATTGCTATAGTGTCTGTTTCACCCTGTCGCAAACACGATGATCAGCTTTGACGAATCATTGTTCTCAATTACTTGCTTTGCCAGGTAGTCTGTCAAATCAGCTTTTGCTTAGTTTGTGAAAAGAACCGCTTAATGGTGATATGCTGGATGACTATGTTATTCCTCTTTTGGTAGTGACCTGGTTCATGGCCTTGTCGTCGTTTCTCTCTCATGGCACATTTCATTTCAGTAAATCAACTTTGTATGTGTTAAACACAATAAGTATTTCAGCCATTGCAATTGGCTGAAATACATTTGTAGGTAGCGATTGCGGCTGGTTTCACGGAGGAGGCATTTCTGCATACGCCAACTTGTCGTTGAGGTGGATAAACTTGGACTTGTCAGTGTACGGAAGCAATGCACCATTTTGTGAAAACAGTGCCCTAGGTGTCGGAGTGAGCTCGTAGTTGCCTTTAGCGTTTATCTGGTCGATGTATTGGCTTCGCCTGGCAAGAACAATTAGACGTCCGCACAGATCTTTTTTTTTCTTCAAATTTATTCTTGTTTTTCTTGTGAGCGATCATCATCTGTGGCTGAACGAAAGTCTGCAGAGGACAGTGTTGGTGTTTAAAAGCCAACCTACGCTTCACATTGCTGTTCAAATGACGCGGATGTCAGCGGGGTGTGTGACGTGTTTGGGAACCCTTTGTGTATATATATAGGGGGTAGGTGTCATGATACGTCAATAATCTAATGTTTGAAGAGCTTTTGCCCGTTTCAATTACTTTAGAGTAGTTATTTAATTTATCAGTTTACAATATTTAGATAACACCTTTAAAATTGTCGCATCAATAAAACTATATTTTGACATCAAATCATGATGCTAAGATATGTACATCATTGTCTTTTCCCCGATGATATTTTAATTGATATGTACTTTCACGATGCCATAGAGCGTATCGATGCAACGTGTGTTCATAGATATTAGTTGAATGACATAGTGCTTTCGGGTTTAAATATAACCTATCCAGAGTCTGATCACCTGAATGTTTCCATGAGTTGGTTGCGTGTCGATTGGCAGTCGACGTAGAGGCAGAATTCTAAGATGAAATTGGTCTTAGCGACACTTGAATGTGAACGGAAGAAGACGTTGGGGTTAATTGTAGAAGACGTTGCACCGACCGTAGTAGTAGTAATAATAGACTAAGTCACATATCTTCTACACGAATAAAATGTGCAAATCTCATCTTGTGTCATTATTTCTTTGTATAAGTACCGTGCACCCTCACCCCTTTGGTTATTTGCGTAAAGTATGGACTCGAGGTTATAGCTCACGCGTTTACCTGCATCGTAGCCGGTCCGACGGGGTGTTGTAAATCGACGTTTATTGTGTCTTTGCTACGTCATTCTGCAACACTCATAAACTGATCACTCGAAAATATCACGTGGTGTTACGGGGAATGGCAGCCCATGTATTTGTCAGGTGCCATCTTTCAAAATGGCGGATATTTCAAAATTGCGGATACGTGAAAGTCAACGAAGGGCAACGTTAATATACATGTATTTGAAATCACCGCATCTAAAAACACATATTCTGACGTAAACTTTGAGGTAAGTTTTGACGGACGCCATCTTTAAAAATAGCGGATATATAAATGTCGCCAAATGTCAAATGTAACATTTTTTATATTGCTAGCTATCAACCAACGTAGTCAAAATTATTAACTTTACGGCTATAAATTATGTACGTAGGTTCTATGATATCGTGACATTTCTATCAGCGACCACCATCTTTAAAAATAGCAGAGGTTCGCATTTAACAAATTTGAAATATCTGATCCGTATAACTGATATCTAGACACACCATTTTTAGCTCAATATGACGCAGTTATTAAGAATTGTTATGCTGAGCATTTTTTTTATAATCCAAAATGGCTGCCTTACGTGCTTATGGGCAAATGGAAGCATGGGTTTTCGTGTTCCTCATGCTATGATAGTTCCAAGAATATATTTGGTTGTTAATCTCAACAAAACAAAAAACGAAAAAAAAAATTATATATCGTGACAAAACGAACCTGACTATCAGACGATTAGGGCTCAGCCACATCGAATGTGTGGGTGTGAGTGTGTGTGTGTGTGTGTGTGTGTGTGCGTGCGTGCGTGTGTGTGTGTGTGTTTGAGAGAGAGAGAGAGAGAGAGAGAGAGAGAGAGAGAGAGAGAGAGAGAGAGAGAGAGAGAGAGAGAGAGAGAGAGAGAGAGAGAGAGAGAGAGAGAGAGAGAGAGAGAGAGAGAGAGAGAGAGAGAGAGAGCATGCGTGTGTGTTGTGTGTGTGTGTGGTGTGTGTGCGTGGTGGGTGTGTGTGCGTGGTGTGTGAGTGTGTGTGTTGTGTGTGTTGTGTGTGTTGTGTGTGTTGTGTGTGTTGTGTGTGTTGTGTGTGATTGTGTGTGTGTGTGTGTGTGTGTGTGTGTGTGTGTGTGTGTGTGTGTGTGTGTGTGTGTGTGTGTGTGTGTGTGTGTGTGTGTGTGTGTGTGTGTGTGTGTGTGTGTGTGTGTGTGTGTGTGTGTGTGTGTGTGTGTGTGTGTGTGTGTGATTGTGTGTGCATAGGCTGGCCCAGAGGGGTCGGGGAGCACGTAGACCATTGGCATTAGTCATGCCCGTAGACCTTTTTAATGGGCTCACGTCACCGTGCCTCCTAGACCATTGGTAATGTGCAAAAGGCGCCCGGTCATATTACAATAAGCTGAAGTTACGAGGACGCGCTATGCCCGACTTCCGATGTCACCAGTCCAGCCGAGACAGCGGAGAAGCTGAACTTACTGGGTAGAAATGTTCTACGCCATTTGTTTCGGCCGCCAGAAGAGGTTGTTGTGCCCCCCAGAAATCCCTCTCTGCATCCGCCCCTGGCGTGTGCGTGTGTGTGCGTGTGCGTGTGTGTGTGTGTGCGTGTGTGTACGTATGTATATATATATATATAATATACACTTGTGTTTGTGATTGTAGTTGGTGGCCATACTCATCATCTGTTACCTGACGTTCTTCGTGTGTTTGGCTCAATCCATCGTCACCATCTGGACATCTGCCATCGGGTGTAAAGTCACTTGCTGCGGAAGACCAAATCCGGTAACTAGAAAACTTTCAATTCATTCGACTAATTCTTATTCTCATAAATATTGTGTTGGAAGTGTTCATCAATGCAGTGTCAAAATTGCCTCGAGTTTGGTGATTCACTTGCGTTGGCTTACATATTTTTGTTATCTTACGTATATATATATATATATATGATCTCAAAAAGAAACGTTAGTAATATAAATCACCAATAAATGTCTAAATATACATATACATTTGATCTTAAAAAATGAAAGTTTAACAATAAAAATGTCCAATAATGTTTCGATATGTCCAGGAAACAATTAATGACTAATATCCCTCGTGTTTTAATAGATTCCAGATTGGGGTGAATATTTAAATATTTCTGTACACGCGACATAAATGGTCCAACCTGTCTTTGTGTATTGCTCATAATACTTTATGTTGATTCCAAAACAGAATGTGAGTGAGCCCACACGTTTTACTCATATTTTTCTGGGGGGTTTTGTTCATTGTGGGTGAAAGTAATTTTTCAACACAATGTATCTTTCAATGTTGTTATGGTGGAACTTGTAATATACCTTGCCCTCTGTTTTCGTTTAAGGAAATCATAAAAAATGGAATGTTCGTCATTTTTTTCATGTTCGTCCGCCATTTTGAAAACTTCGTGGAACTTGTTGTTAGGCAATAAGTAAAGTGATGAACACATTCATTGTGATCACAGGTTGGCCAGCCTGTAGTGATGACGACGACCGCCGCTCCAGTCGTGGTTTCCATGCACGGGCAGCAGGCGCAGCCAAACTTCTACGGGGTCTCAGGGGGTTACGATCAGCCGGGCGATTACCCACAACAACAGGGATCGTGGTCCGTGGTGGCTGGAGAACCACTGAAACAGTAATGACGACGCCCAAGCGTTGATTGTACGTAAGACGTACTTATTCTTTGTTATGCCTACTGGCACATTTTAAAACTTAACGTTTTTATTTGTTTAAATATCGCTCAGTGAAGGACTCACAGTTTTATTATTAATGTGTTTGTTGTTGTTATTGTTATTATTATTATTATTAGTAGTAGTAGTAGTAATAGTAGTAGTAGTAGTAGTAGTAGTAGTAGTAGTAGTAGTAGTAGTAGTAGTAGTAGTAGTATAAGTACAAGTATAAATATGAGTATACGTATTACTGGTGTTAGTAGTATTAGTAGTATTGATAGTATCAGTTTTATCACAAGGCGGAAACGATATATCTCCAGTTCTTTAGTTGTGCAATTTGTTTTTCTGTCTCTCACCAACTTTGGTGTATTACTTCTACAACTTGTTAGGGTCGTCGTCTTTTTATTTTCCTTCAGGTTTCCATCTGTTCTAGTATTACTGCCCTCCAACGTTTGTTATAACACGCGTTCTATCTTATTGTGGTTAATGTGTCATTCATATTATTCTCTGTGTTTTCTTTAAGAGGTAAGATTATATCCGTGACTTGTTATGTTATGCTAGTAACATGTAACACTATCTGGTTCACTGCCGTTACGGTTGACTAAAGTTTGAAGCAGATAAACCGTACAAACCTTCATTTCCACTGGTTGAAATGCTGTTTCCTAAGTGTTCATATTAAGACATTGTTAAGTTATCGGGATATTCGTTCATGTTCAATCTTGGTCAGTTCAATAGTCGTGACGCCATCGGCCGTACAAATAAAAAAAATTATGTACAACATCAATATAAATCTAAATTATTATATAAAATACAATAACAAAAAAATTAAGACTTGTGAATTGTATATTTATTGGCCTATTCCCGAACGGATTAACGTGGTGCATATCCGACATTAAACATGTAATTCGCACGTGCGTTTAAATTACGGCACTTCTCTTGCTTCGTTTATACGTGATTATATCAATGTTGTTTGATTGAACAATGTAGTAATATACCGTGTTTGTTTTGCCGACAGAGATCGGCACCGGATATCAAGAGGCATTCACATGGCACCTACATATATTATATCGCACTATGCAAGCAAGACGAGGGAGGAAGGATGATCCTTTATGAAGAAAATAAGTACCATCTTGTTTAAGAAATAACTCAGAACTCAGAATCAATTTATTTGACCTATAAATACGATACATATATTCAACGAATAACGCAAGTAATAGATAAGGTCGGGAGACTCCCATTAAGATATATAATATCGCTAGCACAGGAGCCACCCCATAAATATAAACAACAATAAAATTTACCTGACAAATCAGAATAGCATATGACTTGTTATTATAGTTAATAATTACTCAATGTGTCAACATACATAACTACCATCGTTAGCCTAACTCACTAATTTGCTTGCATTATTTTTTGTTCACCTGCAATATATATTAGTTGCACTTCGCTTCTGATAAGGTGTCAATAACAATTTCATTTTTAGAAGCAATAACTTGCTGTAACTAAGATGTTCCTTTGTGACATTTTTCAATGTTTCCATACAGCGCATGTTTGATTTTTTGGTGTGCGGCGATTTAAGGATTTAAACTTTCGTATACTTATGTACGTATTTAACTGGCTCGTGGTGTTGTTTACATTGCGTAACGGTTGTTATGTATGCCTACAAACAAATGTGAGAAATTATTACAACATCATAGACATTGTGATACTACGTGTTAGCGCTTCAATTATCTTACTAATCTAACAATATTTTATTATCATAAGATGGCTTTTTCACACCGCACTGCAATTGCATTTCCTTTCTTGGTGTGGATCTTGGAGCCCCTTTTCACAAAAAGCTAATTTTATATATATTGCAGTTTTAATTAAAAAATGTGTCAGGAGGAACACTATTGGGTTGTTTGTTTTATAAGAAATTGTTCTATGGATGTGAATTTGATTTGACTTTATTATGTCATAACCCAATTATTGTCTCAGTAATTGTTCTATTACAATAAAAACAGCAAGTAAAAAAACAGAACGGATCTGATCGATATTAGTCAAACATGTGACCCTCCGAAATACTGAGGCAAGAGCGACATATCGTATTCGTTTATGCTGAAAAAAATGGCAAATATACACCGCGGATTCGTTAAATAACTACGTTCTCGGTTCAACAAACTTACACTAGGTGGTGCAATTGGTGCGGTACCCCCTGAAAACAGACGTTTTCCTGTTAACGTCAAGGTACACGCACATGAGAAAGGCAATATTTGTGTGGATTTAGTACATTCCATGTTTTAAGAAAGGGAAACATTTCTTGAACTCCTAGATTATTGAATAATAGTGTAAATGTGAGTTTATTTGAGCGAACGATCACGACGGCTATTAGTGGTCCAACCAATCAGTGATACTAATATTTATATTAATACGCTAACTTTGGATCATGTTAAGTACATTTTCTCAGAAGTGCCGAAAATAACTTCCTTATTCTATGATATTTCGCTCCTTTGGACCATTCGCCTCTGATCTAGCAAACTATTTGATCAACCAGAAAGGACGTCGTTTAGACTTACTTTATCAGTCTTCAAAGCTTGGCGCCACCTGGTGAATATATCACCATGCAGGTGAATCCCAGGTGGCGCTGCAGGTGAATCTCAGGTGGCGTTGCGGTTTGTTGCACGACGGGAGGGTGTAGGCTAATTATAATAGTAATCTGATAATACTACAACTCATATAGCGCTAAAAGCACCCAATATCAAAAGGTGACATACGCAATGATGGTTTCATCGTGCACATTGGAAAGATACTGAAAGTGCACTATGTTTATATGACAACATATTCCTTATGACACATTTTTTATATATTTTATTGTCCTCTTCCGACATGAATATTATCCACACTACAACAGCGATAAAGCTAAGTTCCATACGTACTGAAAAAGCATGCGGAAAGGTAATACCTCTACAATGACGTCACTCCAGGGAATGTCCTCTCCGACTCATGACCACTGTTCATAGTTATATTGTGTTGTGTGGGCATTCATGTTTAATAATTGTGTAAGGTACGGTGAAACCGTATATATTTTCTCAGTATGCAATTACTACAACTATTTTCATATCTTTGTCGCATACCGCATCCGTATGCCGTTTCCGTACATGTGGAATACTAGCTCTAAGCCAGTGTCTGCCTACATATGGCATGAAGAAAATAATGGGAAATACCTTGCATTTTGTAAACCGATCATTTGTCTTAGTACATTAGTTCGAACTGGTGGTCTTTTGCCGACTGACGAGTGACACAGCTGATGCTTACAATGTGTTTTAATAGTGGTGAAATAGAACGTACAAGAGTGCAAGTCACAGTACAATGCCCCCGTAGTATAGGGCTATTACGGCTCAGCCGCGTCGAATGTGTGTGTGTGTGTGTGTGTGTGTGTGTGTGCGTGCGTGCGTGCGTGCGTGCGTGCGTGCGTGCGTGCGCTTTCGTACGAGTGCATGTGCGTGTGTATTGTGATTGTATGTGCATAGGCGGATCCAGAGGGGCCCGGTGGGAAGTAGACCATTGGAATTTGGCTTGCCCGTAGACATTTATGAATGGGCTCAAGTGACCGTGCCTTCATAGACCATTTGAAATGTGCCCCGGAGTAGTAATGGCAGTAATTCAGCTGCAACGCCATGCGCCAGAGAGGAAAGAGTCATGACGTCACTTCCGGAGGAAGATCAAAGGTCAGAGGTCAGATACAAAGTAGAGGCCAAGTAATGCCCTCCGTCGGATAGGTGATGAACTAAATAAATAGGTCAATAAGCGCCTCTGAGGAAAATAAGGTCAACTTTAAAAATAGGCCAATCAGCGCCGCCTATTGATTAAACTATGAACTTTATAACCAGTGGTGGCATATAACGAAGTACAAATACTTCCTTACAATACTTAAGTAGCTTTTTAAGTAATCGGCATGTAACGAAATACAATTTTAATAAAGTACTTTTACTTGTAGCGAAGTAGTTTTATCAGAAATAACAGTACGTTTTACTTCGTTACTTTCGTTTACTTCGCGAAATATTTTCGTTACAATATTTCCGTGTCTAGTCGCCAGGGGGATCCTATCGCCGATTCACCGGCCAGTCGCAATCGTATTTGCATACAAACCTCGTGTTGGGATAGCGCGTCAACGCAATAAATAAGAGATCACGAGCGGGAAGTCGTTTGGAATGATTTTTTTGGATGGATGCTACTATTCATTGGACCACACACATTGGAGCATCCTTGCACCTACGCACGCTGCACTTCACGATGTCTAAAAACAGAAAACAGAGCACGCCTGAGCAAACAACCAATATAGCTGAAATTAAACAACACCTCGCTGACATCAAACATGACAATGCTTTAATTTCGATATTCCAAAAGGAACTGGCAGCACTGCTGACAACAGTTAAACTGTTACAGCGTGCCAACGAAGGCAAGAAAATCATCTTACTAGAGTCGAGAATTGAAGACCTTGAGCAATACTCCAGAATCGATGAAATCATTATCACTGGACTCGTCACCAAACACCAACCGTACGCTAGGGCAACGGCAACAGCGATTAACCCAGACACCGACGCACAAGCACCGCAAGAAGAACCGGCGCCATTGGAAGAGAAAGTCGTCAAGTTCTTCAGTTCGGAGGGTATCGACATCGATAAAAAAACATTTCTGCGTTTCACACTCTGAGTGCGGGCACCAGATCTGCATCAACGAACACGACTCAACACCGAACCACCGCAGCGCCACGTATTATCGTACGCTTCTCCAACAGAAAAGCTAAAGTGAACGTTCTGAAATGGGGCAAGAATCTATGCGGCACCAACGTTTATGTAAACGAACACTTGACGGCAAAGCAAGCGAACCTCGAGAAAACCGACCGTCTGCTGAGAAAGCAAGGCAAAATCCAGTTAACGTGGGCGAGAAACTGCAAGATCTTCGTGAACGCGAACGATCCTGCGGACAGTGCAAAGATTCGACTCGTTCATGAACGATTTCCACGACTTTGATATATGACTCCACCTATGTTGTTTTTGTTGATGTTATGCATCTACTGTATTACTGTTGCACACTGCGTGACTTTGTCTTTGGTGTCTGATTCCAACGAAATGGACTCTACGACTCTGCTGTTTTTGTTGACGTTGTCCATCAACTGTATTACAGTTGTACATTGTGTGTTTGTTCTTATTGCTAACATTTTTTGTTTGTTATTGCAAACATATTGCATTTCTGTTTCTACTTCATTTTAATACCTATTATCTACCATTTACATGGCTAACACCGTGAAACAAAATTACCCACTCTCAAATTGTGATGATATGGAAAACACATGTGAAACCTACAAATATACTGAACACGTCAGGTGTCATTTTGAGAAGGATGTCGATACTGAAAATAATTATTATAACAACATCTCAACTTCTTGTAAATATTATACAGACAATTAAATAATATAAATTATGATGGTGGTCTGTTTTTGTACATTTTAATGCTAGAAGTCTGAGTACTAGCTTCCGTGAAATACAAGGTCTTCTTAAATTACTTAATGCAGAGTTTGATATTACAGCAATAAGCGAAACGTGGCTGAGCAAAAACTCATCTCCTTTATATACGTTTGATGATTATGATGGTTTCATGTTGATAGAGACAACAGAAAAGGTGGAGGTGTGGTCATTTATGTTAACAAGAAGCTAATTGGGCGATTATGCGAAACAAAGTCACTAATAGTTGCTAACGTACTAGAATGTGTTACTGTTGAATGTGAAGTTAACCGACACAAAACTGCACTAGTTAGTTGTTTGTATAGGTGCCCTGGGTTTATAATTATATCATTTAATGACAATATTGAACAGTTGTTTAGTCGTAAACGTTGCACCAAAACCATATATGCATGTGGTGATTTCAATATAGATTTATTTAAATGTGATAGTCATAGTGAAACAAACAATTTGTAGAATGTATGTATAGTATTGGAATATACTCTTTAATTAATAGACCTAGAAGAATTACTACTACCTCTGTAACCCTTATACACAACATTTATACTTCTGAACTTGAGTACAAGATTGATAGTGGTCTATTAGTAAATTATATCAGTGATCATCTTCCTGTATTTGCTCTGTGCCATTGTACTATAAAACGTAATGTGAACGAACATTCTAACAAGTGTATTCGTTATTTTAGCGAAGAAAACATCAATGCATTGAAGTGTGACTTAATGCAAATTTTAGGCATACTGTTATCGGAAGTGAAAATGCAAATATAACGTATGACAACTTTCTTCATGATTTTACTCAAATGTACAGCAAACATTGTCCTGTGTCAACTGAACGACCTAAAGTATTAACAATTAGTTAAAAAAACGTGTTTAATTAAAGGACTCAGAAACGCATGTATCAAGAAAAAACATTTGTATAAAGCATTTCTATCGTCCAGATCTATTATCTCGGAAACAGATATTCTCAGATTCACTAAGAAACAGTATTATAGCAGTTTACTCGCACAGAAAAAATAACATTGCTGGCACCTGGAAATTACTTAAAACTGTAATGGGATCACCTCGCTTAGGAAATCACTGCCCAGATCACTTTGTTAATAATGGCGTGACCATTAGTAATAAGGAAGAAGTAGCGAACATGTTTAACAATTATTTTACTAATATCGGTCCGGAGCTGTCAAAGAATATAACGGCACCAACAAATGTTTCTATTTATGACTAACTAGAATACATAAATAGTCAACATTTATTTGTTACTCTAGTTAATGAAGAGGAATTTATCCGAGCTGTGAACAATTGGGAAAGTAAAACATCCACAGATTGCTAAGACATAAATATGCATTTGGTCAAAAAAGTTATTCATTCCATTGAAAAATCTATCACTTATATTTGCAATCTAGCTCTCACTACTGGAGTATTCCCGGATAATATGAAAATAGCAAAGGTTATCCCACTGTTTAAGTCTGGGCAAAAGTATATGTGCACTAATTATAGGCCTATTTCACTATTGCCACAATTCCCAAAATATTAGAAAAATGTCTCGTTTAGATAGCTTTATTACCAAACACAAACTAATAAACCCAAGCCAATATGGATTTCAACAAAATATGTCAACATGTCACGCACAAATAGATTTTGTTGATGGAACAACCCAATCATTGGATGCCAAACAAAACATGTTATTGGTGTTTTTATCGATTTAAAAAGGCATTTGACACTGTCAATCGCCAACTGTTATGTAAAAAATTAAATTTCTTGATATCCGTGGTGTGGCATTTAGCTGGTTAAATAGTTATCTAGAAAACAGAAAACAATTTGTGTCCATTGACAAATGTAATTTTGCTGTGCGCAGTATTTCATGTGGTGTCCCACAGGATTAGATCGTGGGCCCCAAACTATTCATTCTATACGTTAATGTTATGTGTAACATATCTAATCTAGTGAAATACATCCTCTTTGCAGACGATATTAATAATTTTTATGCTAATAGTAACATCAATAAACTAAACGAAACACTATGTAACGTACCGAACCAAATATATACATGGCTTGCAGTAAATAAATTAACTCTGAACATATCTAAAACCAATTATTTGTTATTTGGAAATGGTATGCTCAACAAAAATGCTAATATAAAACTACGAAATGTTAATATCGAAAGAGTAAGGGTCACCACGTTTTTGGGTGTGTTTATTGATGATCTACTAAATTGAAAAGCTCACATAAAATACGTACAATCAAAGCTTTCAAAAGTACAACTAAAAAGCATAGATGCAGTCATCTACTTGATAGAAATAATAAACGTATTCTATACAGTTATCTCTTTTTGCCGTATTTTGTCGCAGAGGTATGTGATAAAACGTACCCAACAAATACTAACTGTATTTTCTTATTACAAAAACGAGTAATCCGCATTGTATTTGGTGCAAGACGGTTGGATCATACAAACTCACTTTTCCAACAATTATATGTTCTAAAATGTCCAGATAACCTACAACAGAAAATTTGATTATTTATGTACAAAGCTTACTATAGATGTATGCCATCAAATATTCAATGTGCGTTTGCTAGACGGGAAATAGCATACTCAATGCGAACTAATCATGACTTAGAACGACAGAGAGTCTGTTCTACCATGCGATCAATGCTTCTTTGTATAAAAGGAGTGCAATTATGGAATTATTTATGTGATCATTAAAAAACAAGTAATACTATTACTGAATTTAAGCGTAAATACAAGAACATTTTATTTAAGAAATATATGGTTGTTAAAATCTAAACAAAATCATATACAACTATAATCATGCCATTGAGGAAATTACAATATGTGTAAATATGTGTACTTATCACATACTTTAAAATTGTGAACATACATATATTTCATTACAATTATTGTAGCTAGATGGTTAGATGAATAGCAAATTCAATTAATATAATATCGAAGTATGTGTATGTGTGTGTATGTATGTATATATATATATATATATATATATATATATATACATATATATATATATATATATATATATATATATATATATATATATATATGTCAGGGGTAATTTATACAAAAGTCAATGATTTCGTATTTACCCATTTCAAACATTGTATATTCTCACTTATATTATAGTTAAACTTGTTTGATTGTCTTGTATATATATATATTGTTGTCAACGTTCTGAATAAACTTTCACTCATTCAAATACAAAATTATTGATGTTACGAAAATATTGCTTCTTAGTGCACTTTTAAGATCCAATGAGCGACGCGGTTTGCATCAAAATACGCTGCTATATCTCTCACTGCGGTAATGCACTGCCGCAGCGGAGCAGACTGGTGCTAAACGGGTCGCTCTCTTGGCCTCAAAAGTTCGCTAAGATGCATTATTTTAGTAACACAAATATGCCTGGGATGATGTTGAATGGTGGATCTAACGCACTGAGCTTTCAGATTTAGGTAAAAGTGCAGTTCTATTGATGAAATTGAGGTGGGCCCGGATACTAAACAAGTGCCCTTGTTCGTAACTATAGTATATACTGCTATTATCTGTATTATACTGTCTCCTGGGCATGACAACTATATTCCCCTTATTAGCCCTTAATGTAAACAATGCCATTTTATATAAAATTGGTTTTAGGGAAATACTTGCAATTTTCGTAAGAGTAAACATGGTGGCGAGTAAACACTGCTAACGACGACCATCGTCCGGCGGTTATTATCCAGTGAAAGACGCTATTATTGTAAGTGTGGTTGGATGGCACAATATTCTTGGAAGGTCATATCACGTCATGCATGTATTTAACGGCAAAATCTCGCGAGGTCCAGGGGGACAATAGTCGTAGATGAACAATAGTCGGCCACTATAATTATTTAACTTCCTGTTGCAGTGACTGTTATTGGGTTAACGTTCGTGTAGAGTAAAGTAGTTATTTTAGTCTCGCATTTTGTGTGCCTGCTGTAATGTTGACATTAAAACGTCGAATTGTACTTTTGCTTTTACTCTTACGTCAAGTACTTATGAAAGTTACTTTTACTTTTTATTCGAGTGGATTTTTTCAATGTACTTTTGCTTTTACTGAAGTAGTTTTGAAGTGAGTTACTAACCTAAAAAAAGTGAACTATCAAAACAAGTAAAATTTAATATCTTTGAAAATTTATTTTACATATTTTTATGCCTTACTGGATCGCCTATGCTAATGAGATATTGCCGTAGCTTGCTGAAGTTTTCGACATTGATTGACTCTCTGGTGTCATTATCAGATGACTCTCATAATCCTGTATAAGACCGTAGCGACTAGCTTATCGTCATTCGTACCACGACAGTGTTATGGCTAACTTCATCCGTCCTGACTTTTCTTACGCCGAGGCAGCTGGAGCCCAGCCCCGCTCCTCGACCTTCGGAATTAATTACATTTATTTCTACGAGCCCCGTATGATCAGTGTTTATGAATATTTTGGCGATTTCACTAGTTTATAGGTATAATTTTGTAGGATTTATGAAAACACGACGTCTAAAAACAATCGTTCATACTTTTAGAAGATCGCACATCGGACCACTCCAGCCCAACATCCCATCGCCACCGGCAAGCAGCCCACTGCCCCGCCACCCGTGAAACCGTCGGCACCCCCATCATGTGCGGCATTCACCTGCTCGTACTATTCCACGGCTTTCAGCAGGAAAGACTATTCGAAGCGACACGTCGCGAGCGGCAAATTTGGCAGCCCGAAGAGGACGGCCGAGGAAGCCAAGTTGGATATGTTGGTGGTGAATCATACTTTATATTGTGTTACTTCACCTACAAAGGCAGCTCCTATGTACTTCCGCTAAAACGGCGTCCACCGTGTCTTTATTTCCACTAAACTGACGGCCTCCGTGTTTTTCCTTCTGCTAAAAACGACGACCTCCGTGTGTTCATTTTTTATATGGTCGGTCCCGTGTGTTGCTTGTCAACATCCGGGTACACAATATTCTGTCACGTGTTTATTTCCAAAATGACTGCATCCTACGTGGGCCTTCATATTAACATCCGTCAGCGTGTTTACTTCCAAAACAGTCGCCACCACGTTTAATTATTATCGACCATTTATGTTTATGTCCATACAACTTGTCATCTTAGTTCCTGTCTTGTTACTTCTTATCATAAAACTTTTCATCATTTGCTCCCTGTCATCACGTCACCGTACTCTAGCAACGGAGCATTGCTCCCACATAATCTTTAATGTTCTAAATATTATTGAAATATTGTTGCAGAAGTTCATTTAAAGCCCGTTATCATAAAATTTGCAACGGATTAAAACATATACCTCTAATTTCAACAAAACACCATCGTTATCATCAACAACAGCAGCACCATCAAAACAAGACTGAGAATCGACGCAGACGACGATCATCACGATTTAAATAATTGTATCGCAAGATGATGATCATCATGATGACGTCGTAATAATCGAATCGCAAGACGATCACCCTGCAGCAGCGACGTCGTAAACGTCCTGAAGCAAAGACTGAAAGACACCGAGGACCAATATCAGTCGTTACAGCGCAATGTCAAGTAATTGATCAAGATCATCGTTCCGGACCTTAAAATACCAGCGTTGTCGTTCGTTAATGACATTGTTGTAGAGATAAAAAAAGTTAGCAGTCTTCACACTGTCAACAAATAGGGACCGTGCTAGTTTTGTTCTCATCACTACACAGTTTGCACAGTTTAACAAAATACATTGAACAATTGTCAAAAAGTGTTTGAAAATGCGGCCCAACAACCACTTTTCGACAACATACGACTATTTGTTCATGTACAAAGAATTAAAACGAAATCCTATAGAAGCCGCCGATATAACGCAGAGGACACTATTTCCGCGTGACACACCGCGCAATATTCTGATTGGAGCGTCGTTATTTTGACCCTAGTAAATTTCTTATATGATAGCCTCGGACACTATGACCCAGGCAGTATGATTAGCCAATATTAACCATGGTTGCATAATGTCCTATTGACCTTTTCGACGTTGATTGGCTGTCATTATCACGTGATTCTCATATTGCTATATAAGACCGTAACGGCGACCAGGTCTACATTCGTACCTCGACAGCGTTGTAACTAACACCATGCATGGGATACCCTACTACTACGCTTCTGTAACCTTCACCAACTGCGACGTAGACGAACCAACTAGCCGACCGTTCGCGGCATATATCAGCCGACCACCGTGACCATTTGGCAGACGACCACAGTCGCCGTCTGTCAGCCGATCACTTTCACGTCTACTCAACCGGTGGTCGTCGACATCGCGAAACTACAACACCGGGTATGCACCGATCCGGTTATTATTAAAGGCCTCGTTATTGACAAAGTACTACAAAATCCCTCGTTCTACATAGGCAAGAAGCGCATGTCTAAGACGTCCTTGATCACCTACGGTGCGAGATACACAGGTACGTGGACTCTAAAGCGTATTTCTGTGTGCGAATATGCTTATGTGAAACGTCTGGGCAACAATTGTGGCTGACATTGTTTGACGAAAGAATAAACAGTCTCCTAGACATGAAAGCGGACGAGTTCTATATTTCTGACGAGACCATCCAGGGCAATCAATTGGACTCATTGATGGGTACCTGAGTAACGCTCACCATTACATAAACCCAACGCGGTTCCAACACCAACTATAATATCATGCGCCTTCAGATCGTGTAGATATTTTACATACATTTTCAGCCCGCCACCACGTCTACTTCTGCTTCAACTATCAACATCGCCACTACCGTCGGCACTGACACTCCACCAGACATGACCGTCGGCGCTGACTCTACACAGGACATGATAGATTATGTGGCGTCCATGCTGAAAAATTAGTTTGCACGTTACGTGGCAGAAATCATTAGACAATGCTTAAAAACCGATTGCGAGGCATGCGATATAGTTGACACCAGTCAATTCCATCACCATTGTCTTTTACTCGATGATATTTTAATTGATATGTACTTTAGCGATGCCATAGAGCGTATCGATGCAACGTTGGTTCTTAGAAATTGGTTGAATGCCATACTGCTTTCGGGTTTAAAGATACCCCGTTTTTGATCACTGGAATGTTTCCATGAGTTGGTTTTGTGTCGATTGGCAGTCGACGGAGAGGCAGAACTCTACGATGAAATTCGTCTTGGTGGCCCTTGAACGTGAACTGTAGAAGACGTTGGGGTCAATTGTAGAAGACGTTGGGGGTCAATTGTAGAAGGCGTTACACCTACCGTAATAGTAGAAATAA
>OZ023213.1:3405698-3410698 GCA_963995525.1 Escarpia spicata
TTCTCCATAGCGTAAACATCTCTACCAAATACATACTTTCTCCAAGTACGCATCACTACCAAATACATACTTTCTCCAAGTACGCATTGCTAACAACTATTAGTAATTAACTTATTGCTTAAGATAAAACTGATTAAAACATGCAATTCTGCTAATCTGCCCTATTAACGTTCAAGTTACCCACTACTGTGGACGTTAATAGCCCTACAGTGGAAACTCGTCAATACCCTACTCAGTTGGCAGTCTGTCTATCCACTCCATCCATGTAAATTCAACACAGTCGTTGTCCCTACCCCCTAGAGAATATCTGATCCCCAATACCGCTGTGTGCGACACAACAACAACACAGCGTACTGATGGGCTAACATCTCAGCAGGGAACATATCAACAAGATGATCTCTAGATAATCACTAAAGACTCAATCCAATTAACAGATTATCTAGCAACTATTGACTACGCCGCCTTGAGTTTGTGCCTTGTCCAGACTGAGCAATGGTGTCGAGAATCCTAGTGCGCAAAATACTTCTCGGTTTACGCGAAGTACTATTAAAACCCAAATATATGGGCAAGGCCAGCGAAAACGACACATTTTAATATCGCCCATCGAATAATAAGTACTCTCACACTAGAAATGCACAATACATTTGTTATCGCTATATTTCCTCAGTTAACCAGAGTGAGTTATGCTTCAAGTCTCCTATTAGTTTATAGTGTGTAAAAATCCTAAGAGAAATTAAGAACTAATGTATAATATATATTCAAATGATTTACACCACAATTGTGTTCAAGTGAGGAGAGCACCCACACTATGAATATTACCTGGATGTAATCAAGTTAACAGTGGCAAAAATGAATTGTTTACTCATTTTATTGTAGCTGTAAGAAAGGCCGTTAAGAGAAAAGCATGGAGTGACGAGGAATGCACAGCACTGCACAGTGTACGCGGAATTTTGTACACGAGACTGTCAGGAAAGAAGGACATAGAAGAGCTGTAGCAGAAGCATCCAGTTCTTCGCTCCAGAACGTGGAAAAACATTAAAGATTATTGTAGAAACAATAAATCAAAAATACTCAACATGTAGATAGTGAACATGTAAGGCGATACAAAAACGATCTATTGCATGTCACTATTCAATGTCCAGACTTGAAAATATGAAACTCCAATATACGTGGAGCAATAAGCTTGTCGGTTGTTAACTCTGGAAAGGGTCGCATGTCTGTAAGCATTTGTATGAAATCATATGATCTGTGCAATGCACGATTACATTTGGTTATCTATTAACCTTTCTACTTACCATCCACACCTCTCGGTATATGCCAAATGTTACTAAAAACATGTATACGACATTGTTTTAATAGTATATAAAATCATCAAACATATGTCACACCCAAGTTCAGTGCAGATTAAATTTGTTATCGATTTTATTGTGTATCTCTGACAATTGAGGACATGTAGATTACTCATTGTCCACGTGAGATAAGTGTATCATTACCTCTGACAAATACACAGAATTATTACTTTCACTGTTGTGTTGTTGTGTGCATCAATGTGCTTTGAAAACTAGTAAACATCACAATACCAGTTCTGCTTCGTATTCGTCTTCCTCATACTAATTAATATATAACACACGCATTTCTTAATTCGGGGGAGTAGGTTGTGCTGTGTGGAGCGATGTGTAAAAATGAGATACATCTATTCGGCGGGGGATTTGACTGCTTTTTAAACAAACAGACGATACACAAATTATTTAGGGATTTTAACTTGGATATGTTGTACGTTACATCGTATTATTACACTAGTTTGAAGGTGGCCTCGATTATGCTACACAACACCAGTTCGAATGTGTCCTCGGTTCGTCCGTAGTACATCGATTCGAATGTGTCCTCGGTTCGTCCGTAGTACACCAATTCGAATGTGTCCTCGGTTCGTCTATAGTACACCAATTCGAATGTGTCCTCGGTTCGTCCGTAGTACACCAATTCGAATGTGTCCTCCGTTCGGTCGTAGTATGCCAATTCGAATGTGTCCTCGGTTCGTTCGTAGTATGATAGTTCGAATGTGTCCTCGGATCGGTCGTAGTATGCCAGTTCGAATGTGTCCTCGGTTCGGTCGTAGTATGCCAATTCGAATGTGTCCTCGGTTCGTTCGTAGTATGATAGTTCGAATGTGTCCTCGGTTCGTCCGTAGTACACCAATTCGAATGTGTCCTCGGTTCGGTCGTAATATGCCAATTCGAATGTGTCCTCGGTTCGTTCGTAGTATGATAGTTCGAATGTGTCCTCGGTTCGGTCGTAGTATGATAGTTCGAATGTGTCCTCGGTTCGGTCGTATATGCCAGTTCGAATGTGTCCTCGATTCGTTTACAGTACTGTATACACAGGTTAGAATCCCCGAACACTCCAGTGTGATAAAGTGTAAAACATCTATTATGCTGGGGATTTAACCGTTTTAACAAAAAATACACACAACGCATTAATATTTATTGTACGGATTTTAACTGAGGAAAACATTTTATTTATGTATGTAAGGCATGGTCATGCTATACATCGTATTTGTACACAAGTTTGAAAGTAGCCCGGTTTCTTCAATGCTGCACCAGTTCGAATATATTATCAATTCATCTACAGTAAGCCTGCACCAGCTCAAATTCAGCCTCGATTCTTCTATAATACACCAGTTCGAATGTGTCCTCGATTCTTCTATAATACACCAGTTTGAGTGTGTCCTCGATTACTCCACTAGTCGACAGTACACTCGTTCGAATGTGTCCTCATTTCGATAGGACAAGTTCAAAAGTAAAATAATGAAAATATTGACTTATTTCTGTGACCAAGTGAATACTGAATATAAATATTATTAAATTGTGAAATTACTTTTTCAAAATATTAAAAACCTGGGATGTCCTCGATGGAGTAGGTTGCTACCGATGTCCTCGATTCACACCTTTTACACGTATGTGTGCGCGGGTGTGTGTGTGTGTGAGTGTGTGTGTGTGTGTGTGCATGTTTGTGTTTGTATGTGTGTGTGTGTGTGTGTGTGTGTGTGTGTGTGTGTGTGTGTGTGTGTGTGTGTGTGTGTGTGTGTGTGTGTGTGTGTGTGTGTGTGTGTGTGTGTGTGTGTGTGTGAGTGTGTGCATGTTTTGTTTGTGTGTGTGTATGTGTGTGTGTGAGTGTGTGTGTGTATGTGTGTGTGTGTGTGTGAGTGTGTGTGTGTGTGTATGCGTAGGCTGGTGCAGAGGGTTTGGGGGCCATAGCAATTGGCATTTGGCATGCCCGTAGATATTTTTGAATGGGTTCACATCACAGTGCTCCCTAGTCCAATGGAAATGTGCCCAGGGCGCCGGTTCATATTACAATAAGCTGAAGTTACGACGATGCGCTATCCCCGTCTTCTCATGTCAACAGTCGAGCCGAGACAGCGGAGAAGCTAAAGTTACTGGGTAGAGAAATGTTCTACGCCATTTGTTTCGTGCGCCAGAAGAGGTTTTTTTGCCCCTCCCAGACTCCCCTCTCTGGACCCGCCCCTGGTGTGTGCGTATGTGCGTGCGTGTACGTATATCTGTATATACTAAACGCGTGTGTTTGTGATTATAGATGGCCATACTCATCATCTGTTACCTGACGTTCTTCGTGTATTTGGCTCAAGCCATTGTTACCATCTAGACATCTGTCATCGGGTGTAGCGTTACTTGCTGTGAAAGAACCAATCCGGTAACTATAACACCTTCAATTCGTTCGACTAATTCTTATTCTCATAAATGTTATGTTGAAAATGTTCATCAATTCAGTGTCAAAATAGCCTCGAGTTTGGTGTTTCTCTTGCGTTGGCAAACATGTGACACAAGCTGGAGCATGACTGGCGGGAGCGCCTTGCCAATATCTCTGTTCAGTGAAGGTGTCATCCGTAGATGTTAATGGCCTCCGTGATCATTCTCCTATCCCAGTTCTCCTCGAGGTTCAAGATTGTTACGTCTTTCATTGAACACTGGTGGCCTGTGTTCAACTTGTGTTCACTTATCGCTGATGGGGTTTTGCCACATCCATTGCGCAGAATGCGACCAACGTTACATAGGCGAAACTGCTATTTAAAGAACATATATTGTGTCGCCAACCCCTATCACCGATAGGTGAACACAAGTTGAACACAGACTACCAGTGTTCAATGAAAGATGTAAAAATATTGGACCTCGAGGAGAACTGGCATAGGATAAAGATCAAGGAAGCCATTAACATCTACAGGGGGAAGCTTTCATTGAAGAGAGACATTGGCCACGAGCTCCCGACAGTCGTACTCCAGCTTTTGTCACATGACGCAGGCCATTTGATACGACCGTAAATTCAGTCTGCTAAAGAAGGCCTCGATATGCGGCCGAAATTATACAGAAGAAAAACCAAAAACAAATTTCTTGAGAGGTAAATATAGTAAACAAGTAGCATCTTGATTAAGAAATAAATAACATCGTTTGCCTAACTCACAAATTTGCTTACCTTATTTTTCACTCACCTGCATTATATATTAGTTGCGCTTACTTCTGAAAGGTGTCAATAATGGTTTAAGGATTTAAACTTCCGGATACTTATACATGTATTTAATTGGCTCATTTAAATTGCGCAATGGTTGTTATATATGCCTACAAACTTGTTTGTAGGCATATATATCATTGCAACATCATATCCATTGTGATACTACATTTAAGTTTTTTCAATTATCTTACTAACATACCTACATTTTATGATGACAAAATGGCTTGTTCACTCAGCATTGCAATTGCATTTCCTTTTTCGGAGTTTATCTTGGAACCCTTTTTCATAAAAAGCTAACATTATATATATTCCAGTTTTAATAAAAATGGGTCAGGAAGAACAACATTGGTTTGTTTGTTTGTTTGTTCTATAACAAAATGGTCTATGTTTGTGAATTTAGTTTGAGTTTATTACGTCATATCCCAATTATTGTCTCAGTAATTGTCTTGTTCCAACGAAAACAGTAAGCGCGCTTC
>OZ023213.1:3413198-3443198 GCA_963995525.1 Escarpia spicata
ATGCTCATAAACATCACCCGAATAAAATTTAACCCCCGGATAAATGTAAGCGCGACACCGGTTTGTTGCACTGCGGGTGGGTGTAGATTAATAATAATATTACTACTACTAATAATAATAAAATAAATAATAATAACAATAATATTATGCTAATAATACAACTCATATAGCGTTAAATGCACCCAATATCAAAAGGGGACATATGCACTTGGGATCCCAGCATGCACACTGTGTGCACAAAAAATGCAGAAAGTTCACTATCAACATATTCCTTGACATTTTGTGCTAAATTTGTTTTCCTCTTCCGACAATAATATTCCCCACTCTAGTACAGCGATAAAGCTATGTTCTGTATGACCTGAAACGGCCTGCGGAAAGATAATGCCTGCACAATGACGTCACTCCAGGAATGTCCTCTCCGATTCATGACCACTGCTCGTAGAGTTATATTGTGTTGAGTGGGCATTCATGTATAATTCTGTCAGTTACGCTGAAACCGTATATATTTTCCTAATAAGCAATTACCTCGACTATCTCCATGCCTTTGTCACACACCGCATCCGCATGCCGTTTACGTAGATGTGGAATTGTAGCTCTAAGCATGGGTCCGCCCACATGTTGCATGAAGAAAGTATAGGGAAATATCTAGCACGATTCGGAACTAAGCTCCCGGCAGAAAGTTTCACGTTTATTGCGGTTCTAGCTAATTATACTCGAGCTGAGGTATGTGTGTAAATTAACGGTTTTCACATGCATGGTTGTCATCTCGGGCGCCAAACATTTCGGGATTAGTCTAATCTACGACACCTCAGAAGAGGAGTATCGCCTTTATTGTTTACATTCCCCGTATGTAAAGGGTTCTCGTGGGTTTCAGGGCTCACAACGTAAAACCGAACTTATATCAGTCGTAACAAACTACGCGTGTGAGGGAATACTACTGATATTTACGTATATGATAAGAAAGTTACGATATGACGACTAAGGGAGACCTTCTTTTGCGTATGTGACGTCACCGAAACAGTTGTTGCAACCTACCAATTTTTCTCGCCTTCCTCTTCTTCCACCTCCTAAGGTACACTTGCCAAGTAGTCGACCACTACTGCCTTATATGTAGGTCACCGTCAACAGCAAGATATATCGGTCTTTGAAAAAATATTACGTCAATAAACTTTCAGCAAAGTAATTTTTTTCAAATCAAAATGATACTGTGTTGTTCACGTAGGGGAATTATTAATACTGATATGCACCAGCTCGTTGGAACGTAACATATCTCACGCAACATGGGTAGCGCGATTTCCTCGTCTCATGACCTAACCCAACCCTAAAAAAACAGTCGACTTGTGTTATAGCTCGGTGGCTCACGCGTATTCCTCGCATTGTTTCCCACCCTTGGGGCAGGAAGATAGTAACATCATCCATCTGTTGCCGAAGTTGTGAAAATCTTAAACTTGTTCTACCTGGTAAAAGACAGGTCAATGTATGGACTACATATGCAGTAGAACAGCTGACAGGTTTCTATGCCTGCACACACTAGGATGTCGTCTTCGACAGCACTAATGCCATATATGAGCGAGCTGACATTCTCACTTTAGATTAGTCACAGAAAGTTTTGGGCTAGAGTTCAAGCCGTCTAATAGCAACACGTTAAGGGGAGTTATAGTAGCTAGAATGATGTTTTTTTCAAAAAAAATACTTAAAAAGTGTTTATTCTACATTTCAGCAGTGTAGCATGTTTAATATCAATAAAGGTGCCTTTAATAACAATTGTACACCTCTAAAACACTTTTATCCATGGATCTCGTATGGCTCTTTCAAAGAATCAATGCGAATATTTGAAGGGAGTTTAGAGAAAACCCCATTTTTGACAACATAAACCTACAACACTCCATACCTAAAATCTGGTTTTGATTGTTGTGAATTCCTTGATATTCTCTACAATGTGTATACAAAAATATTGGTTTTATTCTTTACCCTTAGAGTAATATCCCAATATGTGTCTAAAAAATTGCATTTACAACTGCATAGTTAAAAAATACAAAATAAAAATGTTAATAAAAAAATGAAATGTTTCATAGAGATTGTAGAGAATAATCCAAGCTAGATAACCATATAATTATTACTTCCACAGCGTTGTAGATTTAGATGTGCTATATGAGGTGCCCATTTTGTTTATTACCATGGAAACGGGGTGTCAGGCAGAAAAAAAATGTAAAAACATGTTTTACTCGGTAAGCCCTTAGGCACAAAAATCATATTAATTATGCTTTAAAAGAAATTCCTATCTAGCTTCCATGCCACCCCTTAACCTTCTCACAAGCATACATTTTAAAGGAAGGTAATTACAAGTAGCTTATATAATGAACCCTACGAACGTGCGACGGCAATCTTCTTCACGCCTTTCTGTCAGTCGCGCAGCACCGCTTTCATTCGCGCAGACGAATTTAATGCTTCGAGACTCCGTATATTCCGCTGGAAAACCGGTTTCGACGGCAGGCGTGAAACAAATCGGTACAGACATTGCAAGACAGGTATGCGGAATTACTGCTTTGTCCACATAGACGTGAGTTACTTCGTCAAAACCCTAGATTGTTAGTACTATAGTGAAGCTGATGAATCGGCCGTCTTTCATCAAACACAATTAGAGGATATAGCGGCAGTTTGAAATGTGTGCATTATTTCCTACGTCTCATAGACCAGTGTGAGAAAGTGGGCACCTCACACAGTAGTTCACACATAGGTAGATAAAGTAGATATAAGTAGTAATAGTCAGGCCCTTTATACATAAAATTGTGTAATTTTCCATATCCTTTAATATGACACAATGTTTTTTATTACTTTAACTGGTCGATATCCCAAGATACATCGTTCGTTGAAATGAGTTCACGTGACCGTGCGCTGTCCAATCAGCGACGCGAATGCGAGTGCAGTGGTGGATGCGTCGGCGATGGATTCGCTGTAAGAACCCAACGCTTACCGAAGCCGATGGTTTCATTACTGACTGGGAGTGTAAAATGAGGTGTCACAATAAGGCGCGATTAATAAAACGATTATAATTAAACGCTGCGGTATCTATGTAGTGTGTTGTATGCGTGGAATGTTTACAGAGCGATGTCAGTAGTATAGTAGGTGGTCCAGCACGCATGGAATGATTAACACTGGAGCAAACCCATGTTAAGATATATGGATTTTGCTCCAGACCGCGCCCGGGTTAAAGGATAGGCCGTTTTTAACCCCATGTTAATAGATAGGGATTTTGCTCCAGACCGCGCCCGGGTTAAAGGATAGGGAATTTTTATCCCCATGTTAAAGGATAGGGATTTTGCTCCAGACCGCGCCCGAATTAAAGCATAGGGAATTTTTACCCATGTTAAAGGATAGGGAATTTTATCGTAAAGGTATCCGACCACGTTTTGGATTTTTATCCCATGTTAAAGCATAGGGAATTTTCACCATGTTAAGAGATAGGGAATTTTCACCATGTTAAAGGATAGGGAATTTTCCCCGTGTTAAAGCATAGGGAATTTTATCGTAAAGGTATCCGATCACTTTTTGGATTTTTATCCCATGTTAAAGCATAGGGAATTTTTATCCCATTTTAAAGCATGGGGAATTTTCACCATGTTAAAGCATAGGACCTATTATTGTAAAGGTATGCGACCACGTTTTTGAATTTTTACCCGTGTTAAAGCATAGGGAATTTTTACCCATGTTAAAGCATAGGGAATTTTTACCCCATGTTAAAGGATAGGAGCTATTTTTTGTAAAGGTACACGACCACTTTTTGAAAAAATAGCATATACCGAATATCATTTGAATATGTCCCACACGAGATTGCTTGACCCGTGCAGGATCCGCTAAGGGACCGAGCCCTTATTTGTTTGATGATGACATGTGTAAAACGTGGTGTTATAATAAGGCGTAATTTATAATAAAAGGATTATAAATTCAGCGGAGACCGTTTTGTCTGAAGAAATGTATACGAAATGTAGACTACATATAGGCTTATGTAATATCAGAACCTGTAGCCTCGTTTTGTTTCGAACAGAGCGACCATCTTGGAATTTGTTAAATATATGAGTACTGCCAAAATTCGTGTCTCTTGCACGCTTGCGTGCAAGGGAGTCCCCTGACGGATAGATCATGAACTACAAACATCATCCCTGGCGGACAATGGTGTCTTTTCTTATGTCTCATAGGTTGTTTTTGTATACCTATAGGTGGTAAACCCTATGTTAGAACATAGGAAGTTTTCCCATGTTAAACGATAGGACATTTTCTCCATGTTAAAAGATAGGGAATTTTCACCATGTTAAGAGATAGGGAATTTTTCCAATGCTAAAGGCTAGGAAATTTTCCCCGTGTTAAAGCATAGGAATTTTTACCCATGTAAAGAGATAGGGAATGTTCACCGTGTTAAAGGATAAGGAATTTTTACCCATGTTAAGAGATAGGGAATTTATTCCATGTTAAAGCATAGGGGCTAAAGTCTATTTGACCTACAGCTCATAACCACTGACAAACAACTTACAAACACTGATACAACACAAAAACATTGGCCTACACTATACTTATACCGACCTACAGATCATAACCACTGACAAACAACTTACAAACACTGATATACAACACACAAACATTGACTTATAACATACATATACTGACCTACAACACATAATCAAAACCTACAAAATATAAACATTGACATACAACTCACAAACACTGACACACACCGTAGGTCAAACATATAGGTTATTGTTATACGATAGCCCCTAAATTCGTGTCTCTTATAAAAACCCGTACTCGAGACGTGTCTGGACTTGTTTGTTTGTTGTGAGTGCGAGCACGCGCACCCTGTATGACGTCATCAAACTGCTATGCGCAGTCATTTGTACGCGAGGTGAGTTGGTCAAACAGGTAGTGCTTTGGTTAGACCTTGTATTGAACTTGCGCATATGTAATGTAATCCCTTCATGTGACGTCATGATGCAGTGACGTCATGGTACGCGCAGTAATGTTGCGCGTGCGGTGAGTTGGTTATTCAGGTAGTGCTTTGCTTAGACCTTGTATTGAACTTGCGCGTATGTAATGTAATCCCTTCATGTGACGTCATGATGCAGTGACGTCATTAATCTATAAACTGCTACGCGCAGTAATTGTGTGCGCGAGGTGAGTTGGTTATTCAGGTAGTGCTTACTAAGAGATAGGGAATTTTCACCATGTTAAGAGATAGGGAATTTTTCCAATGTTAAAGGATAGGAAATTTTCCCCGTGTTAAAGCATAGGAAATTTTCACCGTGTTAAATCATAGGGAATTTTCACCGTGTTAAAGGATAGGGAATGTTTACCCATGTTCAGAGATAGGGAATTTATTCCATGTTAAGTATAGGGGCTAAAGTCTATCTGACCTATAGCTCATAACCACTGACAAACAACTTACAAACACTGATATACAACACACAACCATTGGCCTACACCATACTTATATCGACCTACAGCTCATAACCACTGACAAACAACTTACAAACACTGATATACAACACACAAACATTTTGTACTTACCTGCCGTATCACAGTTGATAGTCTGTTTGTAAACTGTTTTGAAGGGATATTCCCTGTCCAAGTTTCATTCGTGTTTCATCTGTACCTAGAGATCAACAGTATTGTTTCAATCTTTTAGTATGCTAGCATTCTTAACCTATACAATTTACCAAGTCTCTGGTTCTTGTAGTTATGGAACGTGACATGTAAATACGTTTGTGTTGTTCACGAGTAAACTGTGCAAACCTTATCTTGCGTATTTTTTCGTGTCTGTTCACTCACTCATTCTTCGTGTCTGTTCACTCACTCACTCACTCACTGAAGCGTATTGATAGAACAGTACAGGTGTATTAGCTATCATTTGTAAGATTACAAATGTTGAACTCAGACCAACTAGTTGTACAAACGAAACACTATGCTTTGACCAACAAGATGCACGAATTGAACTCAGACCAACTAGTCGGACAAACGAAACACTATAGTTTGACCAACACGCTACACAAATCGATCTATAGACACAAGTTATACAAACGAAACACTAAACTTAGCCGAACACGTGACCCGAATTGAACTCAGACCAACTAGTCGGACAAACGAAACACTACACTTTGACCAACACGCTGAACTAATCGAACTATAGACACGAGTTGTACAAACGAAACACTAAACTTAGCCGAACAGGTGACACGAATTGAACTCAGACCAACTAGTCGGACAAACGAAACACTATAGTTTGACCAACACGCTACACGAATCGATCTATAGACACGAGTTGTACAAACGAAACACTAAACTTAGCCGAACACGCTGCACGAATTGAACTCAGACCAACTAGTCGGACAAACGAAACACTATAGTTTGACCAACACGCTACACGAATCGATCTATAGACACGAGTTGTACAAACGAAACACTAAACTTAGCCGAACACGTCTCACGAATTGAACTCAGACCAACTAGTCGGACAAACGAAACACTATAGTTTGACCAACACGCTACACGAATCGATATGTAGACACGAGTTGTACAAAAGAAACACTAAACTTAGCCGAACACGTGACACGAATTGATCTCAGACCAACTAGTCGGACAAACGAAACACTATAGTTTGACCAACACGCTACACGAATCGATCTATAGACACGAGTTGTACAAACGAAACACTAAACTTAACCGAACACATGTCACGAATTGAACTCAGACCAACTAGTCGGACAAACGCAACACTATAGTTTGACCAACACGCTACACGAATCGATCTATAGACACGAGTTGTACAAAAGAAACACAAAACTTAGCCGAACACGTGTCACGAATTGAACTCAGACCAACTAGTCGGACAAACGAAACACTATAGTTTGACCAACACGCTACAGGAATCGAACTATAGACACGAGTTGTACAAGCGAAACACTAAACTTAGCCGAAAACGTGACACGAATTGAACACAGACCAACTAGTCGGACAAACGAAACACTATAGTTTGACCAATACGCTGAACGAATCGAACTATAGACACGAGTTGTACAAACGAAACACTAAACTTAGCAGAACACGTGACACGAATTGAACTCAGACCAACTAGTCGGACAAACGAAACACTATAGTTTGACCAATACGCTGAACGAATCGAACTATAGACACGAGTTGTACAAACGAAACACTAAACTTAGCCGAACACGTGACTCGAATTGAACTCAGACCAACTAGTCGAACAAACGAAACACTAAACTTAGCCGAACAGGTGTCACGAATTTAACTCAGACCAACTAGTCGGACAAACGAAACACTACACTTTGACCAACACGCTGAACTAATCGAACTATAGACACGAGTTGTACAAACGAAACACTAAACTTAGCCGAACAGGTGACACGAATTGAACTCAGACCAACTAGTCGGACAAACGAAACACTATAGTTTGACCAACACGCTACACGAATCGATCTATAGACACGAGTTGTACAAACGAAACACTAAACTTAGCCGAACACGCTGCACGAATTGAACTCAGACCAACTAGTCGGACAAACGAAACACTATAGTTTGACCAACACGCTACACGAATCGATCTATAGACACGAGTTGTACAAACGAAACACTAAACTTAGCCGAACACGTCTCACGAATTGAACTCAGACCAACTAGTCGGACAAACGAAACACTATAGTTTGACCAACACGCTACACGAATCGATATGTAGACACGAGTTGTACAAAAGAAACACTAAACTTAGCCGAACACGTGACACGAATTGATCTCAGACCAACTAGTCGGACAAACGAAACACTATAGTTTGACCAACACGCTACACGAATCGATCTATAGACACGAGTTGTACAAACGAAACACTAAACTTAACCGAACACATGTCACGAATTGAACTCAGACCAACTAGTCGGACAAACGCAACACTATAGTTTGACCAACACGCTACACGAATCGATCTATAGACACGAGTTGTACAAAAGAAACACAAAACTTAGCCGAACACGTGTCACGAATTGAACTCAGACCAACTAGTCGGACAAACGAAACACTATAGTTTGACCAACACGCTACAGGAATCGAACTATAGACACGAGTTGTACAAGCGAAACACTAAACTTAGCCGAAAACGTGACACGAATTGAACACAGACCAACTAGTCGGACAAACGAAACACTATAGTTTGACCAATACGCTGAACGAATCGAACTATAGACACGAGTTGTACAAACGAAACACTAAACTTAGCAGAACACGTGACACGAATTGAACTCAGACCAACTAGTCGGACAAACAAAACACTATAGTTTGACCAATACGCTGAACGAATCGAACTATAGACACGAGTTGTACAAACGAAACACTAAACTTAGCCGAACACGTGACTCGAATTGAACTCAGACCAACTAGTCGAACAAACGAAACACTAAACTTAGCCGAACAGGTGTCACGAATTTAACTCAGACCAACTAGTCGGACAAACAAAACACTATAGTTTGACCAACACGCTACGCGAATCGATCTATAGACACGAGTTTTACAACCGAAACACTAAACTTAACCGAACACATGTCACGAATTGAACTCAGACCAACTAGTCGGACAAACGAAACACTATAGTTTGACCAACACGCTACACGAATCGATCTATAGACACGAGTTGTACAAAAGAAACACTAAACTTAGCCGAACACGTGACACGAATTGAACTCAGACCACCTAGTCGGACAAACGAAACACTACACTTTGACCAGTATGCTGAACGAATCGAACTATAGACACGAGTTGTACAAACGAAACACTAAACTTAGCCGAATACGTGTCACGAATTGAACTCAGACCAACTAGTCAGACAAACGAAACACTATAGTTTGACCAACACGCTACACGAATCGAACTATAGACACGAGTTGTACAAACGAAACACTAAACTTACCGAAAACGTGACACGAAATGAAAACAGACCAACTAGTCGGACAAACGAAACACTATAGTTTTACCAATACGCTGAACGAATCGAACTATAGACACGAGTTGTACAAACGAAACACTAAACTTAGCCGAACACGTGACACGAATTGAACTCAGACCAACTAGTCGAACAAACGAAACACTAAACTTAGCCGAACACGTGTCACGAATTCAACTCAGACCAACTAGTCGGACAAACGAAACACTACACTTTGACCAACACGCTGAACTAATCGAACTATAGACACGAGTTGTACAAACGAAACACTAAACTTAGCCGAACGCGTGACATGAATTGAACTCAGACCAACTAGTCGAACAAACAAAACACTACACTTTGACCAACACGGTGAACGATTCGAACTATAGACACGAGTTGTACAAACGAAACACTAAACTTAGCCGAACAGGTGACACGAATTGAACTCAGACCAACTAGTCGGACAAACGAAACACTAGTTTGACCAACACGCTACACGAATCGAACTATAGACACGAGTTGTACAAACGAAACACTAAACTTAACCGAAAACGTGACACGAATTGAACACAGACCAACTAGTCGGACAAACGAAACACTATAGTTTGACCAATACGCTGAACGAATCGGTTGGTGGTTGTTTAAATTTTCGCATGGCAGGGCAGCCTCTACTAGATCATAGCAGTTTTCAAATTCACTTGCTATGGCAGCCTCTACTAGGGATGCTACGTCGGAAGTGACGTCGCACCGGGTGTTACTTGACTGTCATGACGGCCTCTATGCTTCCAATATTCCCGGAAATGTGTCAACGAATAGAGAGCTATCATGGCTGGTAGATGGCAATACTCTGACTAAATATATTGGTGTCCCTTGAGTGGGGTCGGGAACCATGATGGTCACCTCTTTGAATGAAGTCCTGTCAGGTAGATGTCCTTACAAGTTATTGACATAGACGTTTTCGATCATAGCAGTTTTCAAATTCGCTTGCTATGGCAGCTTCTACTAGGGATGCTACGTCGGAAGTGACGTCGCACCGTATGTTACTTGACTGTCATGGCGGCCTCTATGCTTCCGGTATTCCCCGAAGTGTGTCAACGAATAAAGACCTATCATGGCCGGTAGATGGCAATACTCTGACTAATTACATTGGTATCCGTTGAGTGGCGTCGGGAACCATGATGGTCACCTCTTCGAATGAAGTCCTGTCAGGTAGTTGTCCTTACATGTTATTGACATAGTCGTTTTCGATCATAGCAGTTTTCAAATTCGCTTGTTATGACAGCCTCTACTAGGGGTGCTACGTCAGAAGTGACGTCGCACCGGATGTTACTTGACTGTCATGGCGGCCTCTACGCTTATGATATTCCCGGAAGTGTGTCAACGAATAGAGACCTATCATGGTCGGTAGATCGCAATACTCTAATTACATTGGTGTCCGTTGAGTGGTGTCTGTCTGAGGACACTGTGTCGTTTCAAGTTGTCTTGACGTGTGAAATGACTCTTGCAATCTGGTTACTGGAAGGCTGCACGTGATGGTGATGATGATGTAGGCTTGTTGGTAGCTGGTAGACTAGTCCATAAGCTCATGATGTACGTTTTTACTGTTCAAATGTAAACAACGGAATGGTTCTTGGAACACGTAGTCTCACGCGCTGTCTCGTCCGTAGTCTCATGCAATGTCTCGGCCGTAGTCTCGTGCGCTAAGTTTGGTAGAGATGTCACGCGATAAACTGACGAATTGTGTGAAAGAGGTGATATGTCAAGCGATAACCCGTCTATTTGCCCGAAAGAGGAGGGATTTGACGCGATAACGTGTCGAATTGCCGAAAAGAGGAGGAGGGTTTTGTTGCGATAACGTGTCGAATTGCCGAAAAGAGGAGGAGGGATTTGAAGCGATAACGTGTCGAATTGCCGAAAAGAGGAGGAGGAGGAGGAGAAGGAGGAGGAGGAGGAGGGATTTCACGCGATAACCCGTCTATTTGCCTGAAAGAGGAGGGCTTTGACGCAATAACCCGTTAAGTTTGGTGTTTCGTTTGTACAACTCGTGTCTATAGTTCGATTCGTGTAGCGTGTTGGTCAAACTAGTGTTTCGTTTGTCCGACTAGTTGGTCTGAGTTAAATTCGTGTCACCTGTTCGGCTAAGTTTAGTGTTTCGTTTGTACAACTCGTGTCTATAGTTCGAATCGTTCACCGTGTTGGTCAAAGTGTAGTGTTTTGTTTGTTCGACTAGTTGGTCTGAGTTCAATTCATGTCACGCGTTCGGCTAACTTTAGTGTTTCGTTTGTACAACTCGTGTCTATAGTTCGATTCGTTCAGCGTATTGGTCAAACTATAGTGTTTCGTTTGTCCGACTAGTTGGTCTGTGTTCAATTCGTGTCACGTTTTCGGCTAAGTTTAGTGTTTCGTTTGTACAACTCGGGTCTATAGGTTCGATTCGTGTAGCGTGTTGGTCAAAGTGTAGTGCTTCGTTTGTTCCACTAGTTGGTCTGAGTTCAATTCATGTCACGCGTTCGGCTAAGTTTAGTGTTTCGTTTGTACAACTCGTGTCTATAGTTCGATTAGTTCAGCGAGTTGGTCAAAGTGTAGTGTTTCGTTTGTCCGACTAGTTGGTCTGAGTTAAATTCGTGACACGTGTTCGGCTAAGTTTAGTGTTTCGTTTGTTCGACTAGTTGGTCTGAGTTCAATTCGTGTCACGTGTTCGGCTAAGTTTAGTGTTTCGTTTGTACAACTCGTGTCTATAGATCGATTCGTTCAGCGTATTGGTCAAACTATAGTGTTTCGTTTGTCCGACTAGTTGGTCTGTGTTCAATTCGTGTCACGTTTTCGGCTAAGTTTAGTGTTTCGTTTGTACAACTCGTGTCTATAGTTCGAGTCGTGTAGCGTGTTGGTCAAACTATAGTGTTTCGTTTGTCCGACTATTTGGTCTGAGTTCAATTCGTGTCACGTGTTCGGCTAAGTTTAGTGTTTCTTTTGTACAACTCATGTCTATAGATCGATTCGTGTAGCGGGTTGGTCAAACTATAGTGTTTCGTTTGTCCGACTAGTTGGTCTGAGTTCAATTCGTGACATGTGTTCGGTTAAGTTTAGTGTTTCGTTTGTACAACTCGTGTCTATACATCGATTCGTGTAGCGTGTTGGTCAAACTATAGTGTTTTGTTTGTCCGACTAGTTGGTCTGAGTTCAATTCGTGAGACGTGTTCGGCTAAGTTTAGTGTTTCGTTTGTACAACTCGTGTCTACATATCGATTCGTGTAGCGTGTTGGTCAAACTATAGTGTTTCGTTTGTCCGACTAGTTGGTCTGAGTTCAATTCGTGAGACGTGTTCGGCTAAGTTTAGTGTTTCGTTTGTACAACTCGTGTTTATAGATCGATTCGTGCAGCGTGTTGGTCAAACTATAGTGTTTCATTTGTCCGACTAGTTGGTCTGAGTTCAATTCATGCAGCGTGTTCGGCTAAATTTAGTGTTTCGTTTGTACAACTCGTGTCTATAGTTCGATTAGTTCAGCGTGTTGGTCATAGTGTAGTGTTTCGTTTGTCCGATTAGTTGGTCTGAGTTCAATTCGGGTCACGTGTACGGCTAAGTTTAGTGTTTCGTTTGTATAACTCGTGTCTATAGATCGATTTGTGTAGCGTGTTGGTCAAACTATAGTGTTTCGTTTGTCCGACTAGTTGGTCTGAGTTCAATTCGTGCAGCTTGTTGGTCAAAGCATAGTGTTTCGTTTGTACAACTAGCTGGTCTGAGTTCAACATTTGTAATCTTACAAATGATAGCTAATACACCTGTACTGTTCTATCAATACGCTTCAGTGAGTGAGTGAGTGAGTGAACAGACACGAAGAATGAGTGAGTGAACAGACACGAAAAAAGACGCAAGATAAGGTTTGCACAGTTTACTCGTGAACAACACAAACGTATTTACATGTCACGCTCCATAACTACAAGAACCAGAAACTTGGTAAATTGTATAGGTTAAGAATGCTAGCATACTAAAAGATTGAAACAATACTGTTGATCTCTAGGTACAGATGAAACACGAATGAAACTTGGACAGGGATTATCCCTTCAAAACAGTTTACAAACAGACTATCAACTGTGATACGGCAGGTAAGTACAAAATGTTTGTGTGTTGTATATCAGTGTTTGTAAGTTGTGTGTCAGTGGTTATGAGCTGTAGGTCGATATAAGTATGGTGTAGGCCAATGTTTGTGTGTTGTATATCAGTGTTTGTAAGTTGTTTGTCAGTGGTTATGAGCTATAGGTCAGATAGACTTTAGCCCCTATACTTTAACATGGAATAAATTCCCTATCTCTAAACATGGGTAAACATTCCCTATCCTTTAACACGGTGAAAATTCCCTATGATTTAACACGGTGAAAATTTCCTATGCTTTAACACGGGGAAAATTTCCTATCCTTTAACATTGGAAAAATTCCCTATCTCTTAACATGGTGAAAATTCCCTATCTCTTAGTAAGCACTACCTGAATAACCAACTCACCTCGCGCACACAATTACTGCGCGTAGCAGTTTATAGATTAATGACGTCACTGCATCATGACGTCACATGAAGGGATTACATTACATACGCGCAAGTTCAATACAAGGTCTAAGCAAAGCACTACCTGAATAACCAACTCACCTCACGCGCAACATTACTGTGCGTACCATGACGTCACTGCATCATGACGTCACATGAAGGGATTACATTACATATGCGCAAGTTCAATACAAGGTCTAACCAAAGCACTACCTGTTTGACCAACTCACCTCGCGTACAAATGACTGCGCATAGCAGTTTGATGACGTCATACAGGGTGCGCGTGCTCGCACTCACAACAAACAAACAAGTCCAGACACGTCTCGAGTACGGGTTTTTATAAGAGACACGAATTTAGGGGCTATCGTATAACAATAACCTATATGTTTGACCTACGGTGTGTGTCAGTGTTTGTGAGTTGTATGTCAATGTTTATATTTTGTAGGTTTTGATTATGTGTTGTAGGTCAGTATATGTATGTTATAAGTCAATGTTTGTGTGTTGTATATCAGTGTTTGTAAGTTGTTTGTCAGTGGTTATGATCTGTAGGTCGATATAAGTATAGTGTAGGCCAATGTTTTTGTGTTGTATCAGTGTTTGTAAGTTGTTTGTCAGTGGTTATGAGCTGTAGGTCAAATAGACTTTAGCCCCTATGCTTTAACATGGAATAAATTCCCTATCTCTTAACATGGGTAAAAATTCCCTATCCTTTAACACGGTGAAAATTCCCTATCTCTTAACATGGGTAAAAATTCCTATGCTTTAACACGGGGATAATTTCCTAGCCTTTAGCATTGGAAAAATTCCCTATCTCTTAACATGGTGAAAATTCCCTATCTTTTAACATGGAGAAAATGTCCTATCGTTTAACATGGGAAAACTTCCTATGTTCTAACATAGGGTTTACCACCTATAGGTATACAAAAACAACCTATGAGACATAAGAAAAGACACCATTGTCCGCCAGGGATGATGTTTGTAGTTCATGATCTATCCGTCAGGGGACTCCCTTGCACGCAAGCTTGCAAGAGACACGAATTTTGGCAGTACTCATATATTTAACAAATTCCAAGATGGTCGCTCTGTTCGAAACAAAACGAGGCTACTGGTTCTGATAATACATAAGCCTATATGTAGTCTACATTTCGTATACATTGCTTCAGTCAAAACGGTCTCCGCTGAATTTATAATCCTTTTATTATAAATTACGCCTTATTATAACACCATGTTTTACACATGTCATCATCAAACAAATAAGGGCTCGGTCCCTTAGCGGAGCCTGCACCTACGGGTCAAGCAATCTCGTGTGGGACATATTCAAATGATATTCGGTATATGTTATTTTTTCAAAAAGTGGTCGTGTACCTTTACGAAAAATAGCTCCTATCCTTTAACATGGGGTAAAAATTCCCTATGCTTTAACATGGGTAAAAATTCCCTATGCTTTAACATGGGATAAAAATCCAAAAAGTGATCGGATACCTTTACGATAAAATTCCCTATGCTTTAACACGGGGAAAATTCCCTATCCTTTAACATGGTGAAAATTCCCTATCTCTTAAAATGGTGAAAATTCCCTATGCTTTAACATGGGATAAAAATCCAAAAAGTGGTCGGATACCTTTACGATAAAATTCCCTATCCTTTAACATGGGTAAAAATTCCTTATGCTTTAACCCTGGCGCGGTCTGGAGCAAAATCCCTATCCTTTAACATGGGGATAAAAATTCCTTATCCTTTAACCCGGGCGCGGTCTGGAGCAAAATCCCTATCTATTAACATGGGGTTAAAAACGGCCTATCCTTTAACCCGGGCGCCGGATCCAGTGTTAATCATTCCATGCGTGCTGGACCACCTACTATACTACTGATGTCATAGCGAAATGATAGGGCGGTGGCGCCGCCAACGCAGTGATGGCGGCGTCGGCGTCGGCGAAGGGGCCTCTGTAAGAAGCCGACGCTTACAGAAGGGGACCGAGCTAGAGGTTTGACTAATGACTGGGTGGCTAAAATGAAGTGCTATGAAAAGGCGTGAAGGGTTATGAACTAAACGATGCAGTGTATATGCAGCGTTTTGCAGCAGGAGACACACCATCACACGATACTCCAGAGAAGCTAGAAAATGGATTCGGAGAGATATATATAGTATGCGTTGGAAACGATGGAATATAGGGGGTTAGCACCCCCTCCCCGTGGTGTTGGCGGCTGATCCGGCGAGGTGGCCCCTGTGAGAGTCCGAAGCTTACCGAGCCTGGGCTTTCAGTAATTAATATAATTCTAAAATGAGGTTTTATGATAAGGCGTGATTAATAAACGGATTCTTAATTAAACGATGCGGGCGATATAGTCGATACCAGTGTCCATACTGTAGTACTTGAAGAGAGCGCCGGGTACGTATGCGTTGATGAAGTTGTAATAGAATTCCAGCATCTTTAGTTGGCGTACTGGTACTCGAAGAAGCCTATGTGGACGGGTAGATCGTAAGTCACGGTTCTCTTGTTCAGATGCACCTCGTAGAAGCGGTCGTCGACGAGGTTTTCGATATGCCGGAAGGGGCAGTCGATGGACAGGGTCAACCCGACGACTTTCGTGCAGTACTGTACGACCCGGTGCCATTGTAGCCCTGTGATCGTCTTCCCGTTGCCACTGATTCCCGAAAGATTCTTAGTGTCGGCGATTATGTCTTTGCAGGGGTCGGCGTCGCCCTTGCGCCGGGCCGAAGACACCGAGTCGCCGAACCGACTTAAGCACAGCTTCGGATCGTACTCAACGATAAGGTACACGCGATCGACGACGAGACCATGATCCAGGCACCTTCGCAACAGAAGCGTGGCGAAGAGGATTCTATTGACAAAGAAACTCACAACGAACGTGCGTTGAGAACGGCTCATCAGGTCGTGATCTTCGGCGAATCGATGCATGAATGGGATCAGATCGTCCCGTGTAATGAAGGCGTTCTTAATTACGGGCTGAATCCCGCCGAATCGATCACGCAAATCGTCCGACACTTTGATGCCGCATACGTTCAAGCCGAATCGGGTGCCGTCTCGCACGGTTTGGAGGACCTACGCCTGCGTTAGTCGACAGCGCGCTACGAGGCTGCGTCGTCGTCGTCGGGGAAAGTCGGCCTCGAGATAGTCCTTCACTGTCGGTTCGTGCACCACCGCCCGCCACTCGCACTCCCACATCTCGATGACCGTGACGAATCGGCGAAGGTCCGCCGTGGTGACGCTCGTCTCGGCGAAGATCTACCGCTGACGCTGCTCACCTTTTTTACAGTGTATGAACAACCGTGGAAAAAGAATCCGTGGAACTGGAACGCCGTTCTCGTTTCTCGACACTAGCCGAAGACCCGGTGCTTCCTTACACGTTTCTCCGGGCCGTTGAGTTGGTGACATATGACCGCTCCCGCTCGAGAGTGGTGCGAGGTACTTTTTGACGATGTTCATATTGTACTTCTCCGAGATGTACCTGAAGACGAGTAGCTGAGCGATGTGCGCCTGCAGCCGATTGATGAATGCGGTGTACGAATTATACCTCTTTGTATTCGGGTACGCCTCGTCGTTTGCGTCGTCGCCGGCGCCGCCACCGTCGCCATCGACGTTGTTGTCATCACCGCTGCCAATAGCTTTCGCTTGCTACTCGGTCTGGAGAAAGGCGATGTCTTCGAAAACGCCTCAGTACGACGGTTCCAACGCTTTGCGGGATGCCGAGCTTATATCTTCAAGGGCCTCCTTCAAACGCGTCGTGAGCTCATTCGAATCCGCTGTGGTGACGAAGCACTGCGCCGACTCGTACCCTGAGACAATCAACGCCAGGCATACATTCGATAGTTCGTGCGTGCCTAGACACCAACGTTTTGTCGCTGTCCGGCGGCAGTCCTCTGTTGTCGAGGTAGCACTCGAAATCGAACCCCGCCCTGTATGGGTAGCAGCGCAAAGCCTGGGGCACGTCGACAAATTCTTCCTTGAGTTTTTGGAAGACGGACGGTTTCGGGTTGTCGATAGCGCTAAGGTAGCTGTATTGATCCCCTCCGTCGCACGTTGTTTGTGTCTACGGAAAAGCGACAGACGGCGTCGTCCATAGCGAGACGCCGCACTTGCTGAAGCGCTACGAGCGATATAACATCTTCACATCAAGGTATGTACAATTTGTGAGTGTCGTACAGATTCACGTTCACAGTGACCATGTAGCGGTACATCGATCGCCGGAACAATTCCGCAGTCGTCTTCCCGTCGTCCGTTTCGGCCAATTGGTACTCTAACATGATGGTCTGGACGACGATTTCCATCCGGTCGAGTTCGGCTGGCATGAAGCCGCCGAAGGAGTGCGCGTCTACCGGCTTGACAGCCCCCTCGATGTAGTGGGCATAGAGTGTTGCCATCGCCTTATCCCAAACGTGTACGTCGCATCCTCGACTCAAGGACAGGCAGCGGAAGAGACATAGATTGTTGGTGTATGATCTGTCAGTGTGTTCGTTGTTCCTGAGTGTTACTACCGCTTTGTTGTTTCTTATGTACTAGGGGAGTCTCATGCCGAGGAAGCCGCTATTTTGACGGACGATCGTGTTCAGGAAGAAGGTGGCTTTTGTCACCAGTTCGGCCGTCCAATCCGAATCGGGGCGCTGGACGATAACGAACTGCAGGACGTCAGGCCGACGGATACGAAACGCCTCGAATACTTCGGCGTTGGTGACGAGGACGGATTGCTCCAGGTACGGGCTGCAGCAGTTACCCGACGAGAGGTAGTACCTATATCGTCCCGTCTCCTTGAGTCTCAAAACGAAGTCGAAGTTCACGTTGCTTTTGAAAGCACGTGTTTGTTCCTCGAACACGCCGCATAATGTGTCTTCTAGAGCGCGCGTCTCCAGATTGGTCAGGTGGAAGTCATACCGCCTCTGTACAGGGCCGCTAACCGTGCAACCACACACACCTTTTTCATGCATAATCATATTAGATTAAATAAAATAAAAAAACTAAACTAACGAAACATTTCTTGAACAACACTAAACAATTTTGTCATTTAAGTTGTCTTGTTGATTTTATGTAATCGGCAAGAAGAGGTTACGACCCTAACACACAGCTATTAAATATTTTATATGTATTGCTTTTTGAACTTGTGAACATTTCTACAACTAAAATCACTTCTAACGCGCCAACATCCTCAGACAATCCGAGAAAAAAAATTTAAAAAAATTTGTCACTCGAGGTATTGTTAACTTAACATCGCACACATGTAAACTATAACAAATAACTAAACAGGTGAGTAATATGAAGCTTTTAACCAAATACCGAGGATTCTGATTATCACTTAATTACACGCAAGTGAGCAGCTTATCATGGATACCGGACTAAGTGGCCTTAGATACACATATAGCCTTCTGCTTAGTACCTTGGGGTGGTAGCGGCACCTTAGTGCCATGAGGCTGTGCCCTGGTGGAAGGCCCGGAAGTCCTTCCACCCCCACTCTACCACCTCCACAGCCATCACCTTAATTTCTCCTTGTGTTATGCCTAGAGTGCGACACATGCGGGCGGACCGAGACGACATGGCACCTCTCCAATTGAACACGAGGGCCCCGAATGAAACCCGCCCCGGCGCCTCAGGAGAAGGCCAGTTCGATTGGCTCCAGTCACGGACAGCTGGACTGTCGTATTTGGTACATTTGCTAAGATGGGCGTCGTCGAGGTCGGCGTTGTCAGCAACGACGGACGCATCGACGACCCAGCATTGACCTTGCTTATACAACACTCCATCCGGGATTTGTGGGCTGTTACCCCTCACAGGTATCACCGGAACCCACATAGCTTGCCATCCGCGGTTCTCCATATAATGGAGGAACAACTCCATGAGGGCGTCGTGCCTCTTAATCCGGGACCCCCATGCTCGATGACACAATTGTAGCACATGTCCTAGTGTCTCGGTGCGTCCACATGCGTCGCACCTGTCATCGGCCTGGGGTCGACCTCTAGCCGCCCTCTTTTTGGTTGCCACCGTCGCTCCTCTAATCTGAACGGCGTGAATATAAGCGCCACCCGTTAACAGTATGGTTCCATCGTTAACCCATGAGTGGACATGTGGTACGTCCGGAGAGGCCTTCAGGCCATAGCCATCGGCTGATTGGTATAGGGCGTTGGCGTAAGCCCTCCTAATGTCCGCTTTGTTGTGAACCACTAATCCACCCTCCCGAATAACCGGGGTAAAACATGAGTCAATCTCTCGTGAGAAAGTCCGGGAACTGGTTACCAGCTTTTGTATCACCATGTCCCCAAACTTCGCCAGTCGCTCTAACCTGGCGTATTTCATGGTGGGAATAGTGAGGTGGAGGAAGGGATCACCAGCCCTTCGTCTTTCACCTCGGCGTGAATGTATGCATTAGTGGTGTCGTGAGGTAGCCGAAGCCAGGCCCTCAGACCCCTCCGGACCAGTTTGTCCAGTTGCCTGAGGACCGATCCTCTGGTTCTTGACAGCACCAACCTGTGGTGCAGTTTCGTCAATAAGTGTTTGCACAGAATGTAAATCCGCTGCTGTGGTTTCAGCGGTGCCTTAGTCAGTTGATTGAGACCTCTGATAAGTAACTCTTCTGGGGTAGCATCCCTCTCTCTAGCGCTAATAGATATCCCCAGGTACTTGTAGCCATGGGAGATTGGCACCGCGGGCAAGATGCCCCCGAGAGAGACAGATACGGCGTAGGGTCACATACCCATTTCTTGCTCTTTCCATTGACCGCTATCCTTAGCGTTCTGGACTTGTCTGCGTTTATTGCCAAACCGCAGCGCCCCAAAGCTCGCTCGAATTGTCGGCAAAGATGCTGGCTGCCAATCGGACTCTGGGCAATCACTACTACGTCGTCAGCGAAAGCCAGGTGATTGAGGCGAGGGCCATCCTCACCAATCACGACGCCCATCTCAGAGTCCAGAGACTCCAGCGCCCAGTCGATGACACAGTTGAACAGCAACGGTGAAAGAGGATCGCCATGTTTCACTCCCCTACTCTGGCGCAGGGGGTTGCTGAACTGGCCATCGACGTAAATGGACGTCGAAGCCTCTGAGTAGAGGCTGCGAAGATAACTGATGAAGGGCCCAGGCACTCCCATTCTCTTCGCCGCCAAGAAGAGCGAGGCGTGGGACACCGAGTCGAACGCCTTGGACACGTCCAGGAACGCCAAGGACAACGGCCGTAACTCGTCGCACCTGTCCCTCAACAGGCATCTAAAGAGGAACACATTGTCCGCGATGCCATCTCCCTTGATGAATGCTCTCGTGTGCTAGGCGAAAGTCGTCAAAAATGGATGGATGTGCTAGGAAGCTAGAGAGGATAGGCGATATTGAAAAGATAGGTTTTCAGGCGACGACGAAATGTAACAATATATTTTCTGCTGATCTAACATTAACTTGAAGCAAATTCCATATAGTTGGCGCGGCAACTGAAAAAGCTCGAGTTCCAGCCTTTGTCTTAACTCTAGGAACAGATAGCAACTTCGAACTAGACGACCGAAGTTGTCTGGCTTGTCTAGCTGGTGTGAGCATTGAGTGTAAATAGCTTGGTTGTTTGGATGAAAGGGCTTGGTATGTGATTGTACAGATCTTAAACATAATGAGATATCGCACGGGGAGCCAATGCAGTGATTTTAGAAATGGCACTCAGCGGGAGAATCGAGGAGATTGTGTCATTACCCTTGCTAAACAATTTTGGACACTTAGTAGTTTTCCAATATCCTTGATAGCAATATTATGAAGGAGGGAATTGCAATAATCTAATATGCTGCTAACAGGAGCTGTTGCGATAGTATTAGCAACAGAAAGCGATATATGTCGGCGAATGCGGCGAAGATCACGGATATGATAAACCAGCAACGGTACGTTTGGGATATGTGTTGTCTGAAATTGAAGTCGCAATCAAAGGTCACTCCTAGATTCCGTACTGATGCTGCTGGTGTGATATTTTGATTGAGGATGCATGTTGGAAAAAAGTCATTAAGTTTACCTCTCTGCATTGGAGTACCAATGATGAAAAATTCAGTTTTGTCTGCATTTTACTTTAATTTGCTGTCGGTCATCCATAAGAAAATATCTTGGAGACAATCGTTGAGTCGGTTTAGAGAGTGACTTGTATCGGGCGTGGCCAAGGAAATGTAGATGTGTGTGTCATCTGCATAAAGGTGATGATCCAAGTTATGACTTTGGATTACAGAGCTGAGTGGCGTAGTGTAGAGAGTAAAAAGCAAAGGCCCAAGAACGGAACCCTGTGGAATGCCACATGAAGTGGGGAGTGAGGTTGAAAAGTAATTATCTATCTTTATTGATGTCTATTGGTTAGATATGAAGAAAACCAGGTCAGAACTGTGCCAGATATGCCATGCCACATTGATAAATATTAAGTAAATATTTCAGTACTTGACAGTACTGTTGATACAGATCTGATAGGGATGTTCTTTGGTGTTACTGATGAGGTCGGATTTAAGGATGTCCGTCATTAATGCGGCAATGTCAATCTTATGGATCGGTCGGTAAAACACGTTCTGTTTAGACTCTACGGGAATAAAGTTTGAGAACTTTGAGATCAATCAGTGAACTGTCCAGGGTATTCTACAAAGTGTTACCCCTTTAACAGAAATACCCATATTCTTCTTCTTCTTCTTTCTTTAATATCTTGTTTTGCTATTTGCAGTGTTCCCTATACCAACTTTTTTTTAATATATCTTAGTGCAGTTTGTTACTCACTTGTATCGTGACTTGTGATCCGTTTTCTGTTTAATGCTTCTTTATTTTCCTCACGACTTTTTATTTGTTATAATGTAATAACCTATGCATATATATATATTGGAAATGTTTTGGGTAAAATGCATTAGATTACATTAGCATTTGCAATGTCTGCTATAGGAACTATATGTATGTAAAAAAAAGGTTGGTTAAAGGGTACCTTGCTTTTGTATTAACGTACGTTTACTTTCAATATCTTGTTTTGCTATTTGCAGTCACTCACTTGTGTCGTGACTTGTGATTCGTTTTCTGTTTAATTTTTATTTATTTTCCACACATGACTTTTTATTTGTTATAATATAATAACCTTTTTGCATTTTTTTTTGCATTTATATATGTTGGAAATATGTTGGTTAGAATCCAATAGAATGCATTAGCTCCTACTACTAGAAATACAGTTTTATTCTTAAGTAGTTGTTTTTTTCTCGGGCCATCTTGTCAAATGGTCCTGACTTTTTTCCATTACATCGCCTTTTTTTCTTGAATTTTTTCTAAACATAATCTGTTTTTTCTATCTCTGACACTTTAAGTAGCTCTTTATCATGCACCGCTTTATCTTTACATGAACAAAATACAATATTATTAAACAAACTCTAGTAACTCATACACTAAAGGCACACACTCTTATTGAAACATTACTGCACCTTGAAAATATGCTGATCTCATTAAAATTTAAAATACACTGAAATGATAACTGACGAAACTTTTCTCCAATTTACAGGTGGTATTACAAATAATTGTCTAAATAATATTCTAAACATCAGTAATACTGTTGATGAAAATAATGAATTGTCAACAATATGCCGATCGTCATATTATGATTGTGAAAAATTTAATTTGTTAGTTCAAAACAATAATACACATTTCAGTATCCTAAGCTCAAATATACAGTCCATTAATGCAAATATTAGTGAGCTCGAGGCATTTGTAAATGACTTGTCTTCCTTAAATTTTAAATTTAACATAATATGTCTCCAAGAGAGCTGGTTATCTGATAATGATAACTTATCACTAATTCAATTAAATGGATATGACTGTATATCCCAAGGAAAAAGTTGCAGCACCAAAGGGGATTATTAATTTATATAGATAAACACTTTGATTATGAAGTAAAGATGAAATTAAATATGTATAAACAATGGGAGGGACACATAATACAAGTAAATGGAGGCGGCTTATCGTAGACAGTCTCTATAGGAAATGTATACCGACCACCAAGGCATTTAACTGAAAACTATAACGACTTTATCAATGAATTTACAATGTTCATATTATCTGTGCAACATCATCAAAACAACAACCTTATTCTTGCAGGGGACTACAATATAAATATGCTAAAACTAAACGAGCAACAACAATGTTAACTTCATTTAGTCTCTTCTCCCAAATTACTCTTCCTATGAGGTTCACAATATGTACAGGTATACTTATTGATACATTTTTTTGTAATTTAACAAAGCATATTTTGCAAAGTACAACAGGAATATTAATTTAAAAAATTCTGATCATCAACCATATTTTATGCTTTTGAACACTGCTCTAAAAGAGGAACATACCACAAAATTTATACGACTTAATGTACAAAATAAAGAGGCTATGTTAAAAGTCAGAAATTATATAATCTCTTCTGAAATACATAAAAAATTAGATACAAGTTCAAACGCTGATCCAAACCATAATTATAACATTATCATCAATGAAATAAATCAAGCTAAAAATAAATATATGACTAGCAAATTAGTGAAATTTTATAAATATAAACATAACAAATCTACATGGATAACTCAAGGTTTGCTAACCTCAATACGATACAGAGACAAATTTTACAAACAACTAAAAATCACAATCCCTGAATCTTCTGAATATGGTGTATTATTGATTAATCTAAAAACATGCAATAGTATTTTGAAAAGAAGTTTTCGCAAAGCAATGCAATCATATTTTGACAAATGTTTTGATTAATTTAAATTTGATATAAAAAACACTTGGAAAAAATATAAATGAAATCCTGTCTAAACATAAAATTAATAAAATCATTTCCAAAATATTTTAAAGAATCCGATTCTATTGGGGCAGACAAATTAGAAATTGCAAATAAAGTCAATACATTATTTACCAATATAGGTAGTAATCTGCCTATTAAATACAAAGACATTGATGATCATTCATATTATCTAAATAAAATAGTAAACTGTAATTTTACATTTAAATATGTTGAAGAAGATACCATAAAGAGAACAATAATTAATCCACTCAACAAAAGTAGCTGTGGATGTGATGGTCTCTCTACCAAACTGCTAAAAATGCTTTAACCTGCACTAACCAAATCTTTAACTTTATTAACAAATCAAGTATTAACCACATGAATATTCCCTGATAAACTAAACATTGCTAAGGTAATTTCCATTTATAAAAAGGTGAACCAGCAGTATTCAATAACTATAGACCCATATCTCTTCTACCAGCTATTTCAAAAGTACTTGAAAAAATTATTTTTGACCAATTATCATCTTATTTAAAAGACTCTAAGCTTTTATTTTGACCATCATGTATGGATTCCGACCTAAACATTCAACTGAATACACTAGGATTAATAGATAGAATAATAACCAAACTGGATAAGAATGAAATACTCATTATTATTTACCTAGATCTTTCCAAAGCCTTTAATACCGTTGACAATTTAATTTTAATTGACAAATTGAAATATTATGGTATACATGGGACACATCTGAACGTATTCAGCAGATACCTAACAAATCGTAAACAATATACGGAAATTGACGATATAAAATCAAATATGTTATCAATAACAACAGGTGTACCACTAGGTTCAATCTTAGGACCCCTGTTATTCATCATATATATATATATATATCAGTGGTTTTGCACAAGCCAGTAAAATGTTTAATTTCATAATTGAAGCTGATGATACAACTCTATCAAGTACACTAAACACTTTCAGCGATAACATACATGACGAAAATTTAGAATCTATAATAAATGAAGACATTTAAAAAATAAATGAATGGCTCAAAATAAATAAATTATCGTTAAACATAGCAAAATCGAAATGACATTTCAAAAGGCAAAGAAAAATATACAGACACTTACTCTGAAGATAGACAATGTAAATATTCAAAGAATTATATTTTTTGGATTTAATTATAGATACAAATCTAAACTAAAAAAGCACACTGAAAAGATATCAAATGCTTGTTCTAAAAAAAATTGCATTTTAAATAAATTTCAACATGTGTTACCTCTTCATATTCAAATAATATTATACAATTCTTTACTAGTGCCACACATTAATTAGTGCATTATGGCGTGGGGCTTTCAATCAAATAGAATAATAAAACTTCCAGAAAGCCCTGAGAATTATTACTTTAAGTAATTATACTTCCCACACAGAACCACTCCACAAAAAATTCAACTTGTTAAAAGCAGATGATATTCTTAAAGTACAACAATTAAAATTTTACTATAAATATTTATACAATGACTTACCAGTTTATTTACAAAACTGGAGGATAAGGTTTAAGTATGAGGTGCCTAATCACGATACAAGAGTCAAGAATAAAATATACACTTATAAAATTAAACATGAATTTGCTAAGAAATGCCTTAGGCATAATTTACCACTTTTACTAAATAACATTCCTGATATTGTCAAAGAAAAGCTTATTACACACAGTTCACAAGTATTTGTCAAGTATGTTAAACTTGATTTTTTACAAAACTATCAAGTAACATGCACCAGGCAAAATTGCTATATATGTATGCAAAATTAAGAACCGACAACCACCTGTCAACTTGATACAGTACAAAACAGTGCCTAAACGACAAACTCAACAATCATGTAAGCTTGCTCACACTACACGCATGCATACATAGTATGTTTTTTCTTCTTTTTCTGGAAGAATTTGATTAGGTGATGTATTGATGCTGTTAAAGTTTTATTACAAAAGGTGGCTCCTCGATAGCGACTACCACGGTCTTAGAGGAGTCTCCTGCCCCTACTTTTCGTTATTTATCATACATTATGCCATGTTTACTATAAGGTTATATATTTGTATTATAAATTTTTTTGACATGGATATATTGTTTGTATTATTTGAAATGTCTGGGTCAAATAAAACAAATTCTTCTTCTTCTTCTTCAGATTGGTACGTGCATAGTTTTGTATAAACTTACATTTATGTCTGGTTGAATAAACTGATTCATATATTCTGAACAACTGTTGTACATTCGTTGGTAAAAAATAGTGAAGTGCCTAAAACATTATTTTACAGCAGTTTTTAATATCACTAAATTTGGTACTTTAAGAATACGCAGATTGTAAATTAGTATATCTGTATGATATCACACGATAATGTTATCCATGGGCGATATTACAACAATAATCAGTTGTCACACAAGAAATACAGAAAATCACAATAACTTAGCGTGATCTGCATTCTTCTTGGCGCCTGTCTTGCTTGTTCTGGCATGATCATAGTGTAATTGCTATGGTTATCGTATGAAGTTGTAAGATAATAAATAATTTGTTCCAATGTTGATTTGACGTTTTCTGCGGCCATAAGGACCCTTCAGCAAGGTGAAGGTCGTCCACTATTTACGACTCGCAAACTCGGACACCTACGTTACTTTAGAGTTAGCGTTTTGTAAACACGATTTTTATGGTGTCTGAAATGCTATTTTTGAGTCGTGAGGTGGTATTTACGGTGCACACGAGGTGATTAGAACGCAGCATTAGTGTACTTAGTGACAGAGCGGCGACCCACTTTTCATCTGTCAATCAGTTGCGCATCACCGCTTTCATTCGCACGTAGACACGCACTGCTTTGGTACACCTCTTATTATGCTGAAAAAACTGTTTCGGCAACAGGTGTGCTAAGAAGATATAACAAACATTACGACGCAGTTGTGTAGAATTACTATCTTATCGACACAGGTGAGGTATGTCTTCAAAGTATAGTTTGATAATATTGCTATAAAGCTGATTTCTCTACTGGTATTACTGCAAACACGACTATGAGATTGACGGTTAGCTAGTAGTGTTTTTTTCAAAACGTCACACAGGTGTATTGTAAATTGCTATCAAGTTCAGTATGTTTACAGTATCATAACGAGTGCGGGCATGCTACACGGCAGTCGATACGTACGCAACACAAATGCAACTTAGTGAACGTTTTTCGTTCGTCTATAATATAATACGATACCTTTGCTCCCAAAGTTATCGTATTATATTGTAGACGTATAATAATATGATAACTTTGGGAGCAAAGTGGCAATATCTCCTCCCAGGTGCAAGTGTTCGTTCGCTGACTTATCTATAATATAGTAATACGCTAACTTTGGGAGCAAAGTAGCAATATCTACCCCCAGGTGCAATTGTTCGTTCGCTAACTTATCTATAATATAGTAATAGGCAAAGTGGCAATCTACTCCCAGGTGCAAGTGTTCGTTCGCGTCTGTCTGTTTAATCGCATCCGTTGACCATTTACCGTTGATCTACCAATTGGCGATGTATTTAAAACGGTAATTATTTAGTGTTATTTATTTACGTATTTGGTACGCACACTGTATGCATTTTGTATGCACTGTTTTACCACACTCCGGAAGGCGCTACTATATGCACATTCATATAGGACCCAGTGGGTCCAAGGATATCGTGTGTATACTGCATTCACTGCCTGCTCGGCGTCTCTCACACGCCCGACCGGGAGATAGAGACCACCACTCTGTGAGTCCACGACAGATTACACATTTGCCCACTGTGTGGGGTATTTTACTTACCCTGGCATAGACAATCACGGCTTTAATTGTATTTTCCAAAAGACACAGGGAACGTTAGATGAACGAAATTGCGTAAGTTTCGACATTAGGGTTACTGTCCACAAATCACCTTAATCCAATAAAGTTATCACTTTGACGATTACAAGTTATAACATCTTTCAACTATGGGTTGGGTTACATTCTTCACTCTCCAATCATAAACATAATAACATTATATTATATGATGCTATACTAATATACCCGAACGAACTAGAATACCGATATCTTCATATAGGATGCAATGTATATGTAATATAATAACTGTATTTGAAGTGAACTTCCTGCTAGTTTACTCTAGACCATTACATTGTAACCACAATAATATATATATATATATATATATATATATACATATATATATATATATATATATATATATATATATATATTTAAATACCGGCGAGTGTTAGCTGATGTTTCAGTAAAAATATAAAATGTGTAATGTTAGTTAAACGGATGAAATTAAAAATATAAACTTATATTCTATTTAATTAAATCCGACTATACAGCGAAATCTTAAAATGTAAATAACTTATTTTAATCCATATATATTCTGTATGAAATTTCTACAGTATTATTCTGGTGAAAAATGCTATATACCTTGCAATTTTTAACAAGAAATATTCACAAATAACAAGATATACATTTTGTGGTTCTTGTGTATATTTTATAGAACCTGAAATACAGCGGGCCTACGACATAGTAGCTCTTCAATAAACGAGGTAAAAACTCGTTACTTAGCAAAGTTAACTTACGTTGTAGTTTATCATTATAAAACTGAAACTATGCTATGTATTGCCTACGTTTTGCATCCTATATTTTGATGTAAGCATTTTTTCAAGTATGCATATATGGTCTGCCACTTTAAAACCACATTAAACAGAACGACGTGCCGCTTGCCGCGGCCTCCGTTACTACTGCAGGCGCAGCTTAAATGATCAATCTAGGCTAGGCCCGTTGGCAAAACATTTCGTTTGAAAGACAGTTTGGTGTATTACAATATTGAATGGCAGCAGTGCGAACCAATGCGCCAGTATATTCTCCTGCTGGATTGTTACAGCGACCAGGTTTTTGCTGCATTTTTTACATTTCGCTGGAACTCATATTACGTCTGCAGGTGTTTAACGAAACACCACTGGTTCTTTACACATTCACAGAGTTGGCTATTTTCATGTACTCACTCATTTGAATGCAATAATGACAACACGTAAAATAGTCATACATGATTATTTGTAATAATTTGGTGTTGGGGGCTGAAATATTCAATTTTTTTACTTTTAGTATTAAAATATATTTCCATTAGTCTAGATACTTACCATCGGAAACAATAAATTGACTCGTCAATGTCATTACCAAAATGTCAAAACCCTCTCCCTTCATGCATCTGATACTGTCTCTTTTCCAATTTTCGTTATTATATAACGCAGAGTGAGGTATCAGACGCTGGGATGGTAGGGAGGGTCGTCAAAGTTCCGATGGTAAGTACCTAGGCTAATGGAAATATATTTTAATACTAAAAGATACAATTCCATTACGCCAGATAATTACCATCGGAAACAATGAATGAATCAAGAGTTAGGATGGTGGGAAGATAACTAACCTACATCAGGGTAACTCCCGCAATTACAAATGGTGCCAGACGAGATATATGGCCACTCAGAAGAGTCATGTCCTTTAAGTAGTATGACATACAGGTGCTCGATGACATCCAGGTACCTGCAGGTAGAATCGGCTGTTTAAATGATCAATCTAGGCTAGGCCCGTTGGCAAAACATTTCGTTTGAAAGACAGTTTGGTGTATTACAATATTGAATGGCAGCAGTGCGAACCAATGCGCCAGTATATTCTCCTGCTGGGTTTTTACAGCGACCAGGTTTTTGCTGCA